>RYFJ01000032.1:0-220725 GCA_003991445.1 Oryza meyeriana var. granulata | reverse complement strand
ACCGGGCGTCAGCAGGATTTCACAGAATATGGGAGCGCCTAACCGTATTTGCCGTTTTGTACCTTTCGCTGAGTGTCGCTTGCAGGGTCGACAATGTGTCGTCCCATCGACTCCCTCGCTCGTGAGCGCATTCAATCCTCTGGCCTCTCTCTTGTCTGATGCAATGTCAAAGGGACGCGCATGGGAAAGCATCCAGCCGAGCGGTTCCCCTGCGCCAACCCATGTGGACCTTCCTCCACTGTGCGTCCTGGTCACCCCGTCATAGACGACCTCTGACGTAATACGTCGAGAGCCCAAGACATAACACAACCACTCAATGTACAAACAAACAGACAGTGCACAATACACCAACGCTCCCTCTCTCTTTACTTCACTGACTGCGTGAGAGCCGCCTACGGGTCCAGATCCAATGTATTAGTCTGTGTGTAACCTCCCAGAGCACGAGGTGATAGAGGGACAAACAACCAGCCGAATGGTCGCCTTGTCAGTAGATGCACCAACCAGTAAGCTCTGGGATTCCGGAATATTCACTCATGAATAATGATCAAATAAATCCTTTTTTTTCATTTAATCATATCCATTTAATCTTCGGAAATTCGTATCTTTCAATCTGGGAAGGATTCGATTGACTCCCGTTCAACTCAGTATTTTCTATACTTGAGATCGATATTTTAATGGTATTTTATTTAGCACGAATAGGAATCTGTTTTTACTGGTATTTGTGTAGATTTTTGTGTGTCATATAGTAATTAGCATGTGGCGGAGAACTTTGTTTCGGAGCGGATTTCAACGAATTATCGAAGACAGTGAGACTTAGAAGCGGGCATCACCTTTGATCATCTCGAAGACCCATCAATTTCCGAACAAGTATTTTATATTGACAAATCAACACACACTAGGTTACACAGTTATGATTTATCGGCCGTGGTCGCAAGACGACTGACGGGCTACCAACCCATTTGCTAGATGACTTCCTTGATTGATTGTGATTCCCTTACACATCCTTGTCACCTTTCTTGATACGATCTCGTGTATCCGTGTCGATGGGCATGGTATCGGTGATCGCCTATTGAATTTAAAAATGACTACGATGGGTAAAACTTGGGTTTACGAAACATTGAAAAACCCGACACCTAGGTCGGTGCCTTGAAAATAAAATGGTTTGCGAAAACCGCTGTACGTGGATCGTGCGGGAGGGCGTCAGGGGTGCCTCCTGGGTTCTTGGCACAACATAGTCTCGGACCTACCCTGTTGTTGGTCTGAGGACCCCTCCAGTTGGCATGGGATAACCTGGGAGGGTTTGGAAATGCCTTGTCGCGAAAACCTCTATGTCACCAAATCGTACCCCATGCGTGTGAGCCGGTGACTAGAGTAAGTCACGTCGTGTGGGTAAAGTGTACCCCCTCTGCAGAGGTTTAAACTGTTTGAACAGCCGTGCCTGCGGTCATGGGCCGATGTGAGGTGATTCCTTAGTGTAGTTTTGTTTGACAACTGTTTGTGAAATGATGTTTGCGGATTGGGAATCCGATTTCGGAAAATGTTATGAAGTTGACAAAGACAACAGGGCTATGGGCCCGATGAGGTTCGATCAGCTGATGGCGCTGGATCCCAGAGACCAACTCTTGAAAATTGCACCGATTCAAAGATTGATACAACTCACTCTGATCGGGCGAGACTCACCTCGCCCTGATTGTTGAGAAGCACACACTAGTAGATTTAAAAAGGTTTAAACAAAGCAGATTGCAAAATAATCAGCCTCTCTTTGAAGCTTGCAACAACCACCTAAGTTCCCCTGGCTTGCTGAGTACGTAAGTACTCACCCTTGCTCTATATATATAGTTCTTCGCCAGGAGCTGGATGCGGGAGTTGCAGTGAAGAGAAGATTAGGGTTTTGTCCTGGTTCCCAGCCGTTGCCTGTGTATTGAGACTTAGTCCACTGTTCCGCTGGTGCCATTACCTCTGTGTTGTTCGTTGCTGTCTCCGGCTTGCTCTGAAGCTACAGCGTAAGTTAAGGTATATGTCTACTTATTTATTTAATTATTTAAGGTACTGCAATGATGCACGTCTGTTTGCCATTGATACCAGCGTTGTGTCCTGGGACTGATATCTGTATCGCGGTTCCACGAGAAGGCAGTTCACGCTGTAATCCTGCGGCACGCCCTAATTGGTACTGTTGTACGGCGGTGCCAGTTCAGGGTGCGACATGTCTTGCTGGATGTAGATGGGTTTGGTGACATCCTCATGTGGCCACTTAGCTCGAATAGCCGGTAACATCTTATTGATCATGAACGTTCTAATGACATCCATAGTAATTGAAGTGATGGGCTTCACTTCCATTGTCCCAGCTGGCCGATTAACACTTACTCCTTAGCACATTCATATGTAACCAAAGGAAAGCACCCAATGTTTCCATTCAAAAATGCCAAAACTCCCTCTATATTAAACCATGGCCGAGCAGTAACAGCCAAGAACATGAGCTTGGGGATGTTGTTCTTACTTTTGCATGTACATAAGGGCTCATCCTCATCTGGAAGCATGTAATACCCCTCTGATTTTCTAGTAAGGTAGAACCATTTCTCATCAATGAAAACAACATCAACAGCCCCCTTAAACCTTGGATTATCATGCATGCTTTTTAGGTTCAAGCATATCCACACAACCATTGTTAGCCTAGGCTTCTTGTTTGCATCTATTAAGTGTGGCTTTATACTATTTGAGTGATGCTTAAGCTGACCTTCTCATATATATCTCAGTAGCTTGGATTTACTAATACCTAACACAACACGTACATCTTCTAGTGTTGTTCTATGCTTAAAAGGAACATTGTGTAATGGTTCTAAATCCAATCGAACTCGCTTACGGCCCACTCTGCCATGATTTCTACTAGAAACATCAACCGAAATGCTTTGATCAAGGGCGCTTTTACCTTGCTGCCATAAACGCTGAACACTCTGAATTGTTCGGCAACTTCTTTGGTAACATGCCTCTTTAGTTTCCCATTTGTGCTTCTTACTAACAAAACTTGATATATTAGATTTCTTAAATAATTTGGTGTATCTTTCCTACCTAAAAAATAGTACAAAACCATTAGTAGTGGCAAGATGGCACAACAAAATAGAAAAAACAAGATTCATGTCATCATCTACCTTGGACAACATTGTTATTGGCAGCAGCTAGGACGGGTTCTTGCATGTCCATTGCGATCCCACCTTGGACAACATTGTCATCACCTACAGACTCCAAGTTCAAGTCAAATCCAACATCGGGTGGTTCAAAGTTCAGATCAAATCCAATGTGGCGTGCTTCCAAGTTCAACTTGAAACCACCTAGAAAAGGATTGACATATTGTCATGGGCCAAAAAAAAAGCAATCATTGGCTCAAAAACAATCTGTAAAATTCGTGCACAAACAAGCATTGCCAAGAACATGGTTGTATGGCCAAGAACAAGGAGTATAGTACACTCACCAATGCCATCATTCTATAGGCAGCTCCATATTTAGATCGATCTCAGCGATCATTTCTTCTTCTGGTTCAGCTCCAAATTCCACCGGCGGCATGTTCAAGTGCATGTTGATGTGTTTCTCTGGTTGGGTTCAAGTGCATGTTGATGTGTTCTTAGCTAACAGGGGTTTAAATAGATGGAGTAGGCAGAGAGTTTAAGCGGCAAACGAGTGCAGCAATAGGTGCCAAAACGCATACAAAAAGCGCAAAACCTTTTGCGAATGAAAAAATTTTCGTTACCAAGTGCGAATGAATGAAAAAAATGGGCTTGCAAAAGTCCTGCGCGCGAGGGAAAAAACGGGATTGCAAAAATGCAGTGCGCGAGCGAGCGAAACGAAAAATCCATTTGCAAAAAATTCACTCTACTTGGCTAACAGTAAACATGCGGCCAAAAAACACATGAAAACTAGGGTTGCCAAGACTCAACCCACAACCTAAGCTTTGGGGGGTGGTGGCTGTAACAAGGTGAGTTGCAAGAGAGTATTGATTAATGGTGTCACACGAATGTATTTAATATAGGTAAAACAGGGAATACACATCCTAATTAATCACTCGTTAGTATTTAGAATCCTATCCAAAACGTTAATTAAAAAGAAACTAGAGGGAGTACTAAATTTAGGTATTACTATATGTCTTGTCTGAGGTTTTGCCACATCATCTCAAAAGCCAAACAGTCCGACCAATCCTAGAGGCCATAAATCATACATTCTATGGTGGATTGCTCTTCTCATGTAACCGAGTATTCAAGATTATTAATTCTCTCCACTTGAAGTCAAATACATCGTGCAACCAATGCGAGTGCATGACCTTTAATTTGGCTCCGCTCACTAATCCGCTTATGCATTACACAACCATTAGAACTGGCATGTTGTTTTTTCCCAAGAGAAATAGCATGTTGCTGATGTTGTTATTATTGTTTTTAATTCATCACTAAGAATTTTTCACATAACTATTCTGAATATATTAAAATTAATATCTATGCAGAAAATATAATCCACCTTATTTTTCTTCTATAAACTTCCTTGGCAAGGCGTGAGGTTTCATCCAGTATATAAAAGAAAGAGCCGCGAACTGAAGCAGAGGCTCAGAATTTCATTTTAGGCTAAACAGAATAACCGATTAGATCATGTGATCCTCGAATAATATACATATACCCACACCCCCAAACTGACAAAAAAGCAACTGTTTTGTCTTAACCGTCCCTTATCTTTGCCTCAATCTCCTCGTCGGGTTATTAACGTACGTATATATAAATATTCTCCTTGCAAGATATGTAGTACAGTTACAGAAAGAAAAGAAAAGAAAAGAAAAAAAATGGATGACTGCTAGTAGACTAGTAGCAGGTAGCAGCCGCTGCCGTTGAAGCCTCGTTTTCCACCGACCGCACGCATATGAGTAGTGAGTACATGCTGCTCTGAGACATGGATATAGATCCATTTCGAGCACCGTTGCACCTACCGGCAAACACTGCTGCCTAATGCTACATCGTTGTCAGATAGGATTGGTAACACACCAATAATTCTGCTGCCTTAGCTCGTCTTTATGATCGGCAGTGTGTCACAAACATGTTCAGAAATATATAAGCAGCAGAGCTGAGCAGAGCACTATCTGGTGCTGTAGTTGTGTAGGAGTATTTGTGTGTTTGTGAGAGAGAGAGAGAGAAGGAGAAAGGTGATGGGGAGCTCATCAGGGCTTGTGGATTGGAGAGGGAGGCCGGTGGACACCAAGAAGCATGGAGGAGTCAGGGCGTCCATCTTCATCCACAGTAAGCTTCTTTCTGTGCTTTAGCTTTTCGTTCTGTGAATAAATATCATATCAGCGGCTTAATTTTCTGTCTGATCCTGATCGATCGAAATGATGCCAAGTTTAGACTAGCATAGCATGATGATACACGGATGCTTATTTCGACCTTTAGATGGATGTACTTTTGGGGAAAAACTTCAGCTTGACAGACATTTTTAGTTTGTAACCAGCCTAGCTACAAGTCAAACGATTTTTTAAGACAAACCAGTCAAACGATTAGTTTCAAGAGACACCTGCACTTTTGCTAAGCATATTTGGAAAGTTAGCCCAGTTTTCTCCTTCAAAATTTCCATGTTACATGAAAGAGCAGAAATTTGCACCAAAACACATGCATCTATATCCATACAGAGTTAGTTGTGAGATATAGTCGTCTTTGGACGGTTTTTTTTTTTCAATCAGTTGTAAGCATTTGTAAAAAAAAACCACCCCTTGTCTTAATACAGAGATACGTAAATCTTAGACGTACTCTAGAAAAATAAGCAAAACAATTATATATATATGCCGTGGTTTAATTTGGCAGTGCTTGTGTGGCTGAGCAACGTGGCCAACATCGGCAACGCGACCAACATCGTGAGCTACCTGAGCGGCAGGATGAACATGGACGTCGCCGCCGCCTCCACCACCTCCACCAGCTTCCTCGCCATGATGCAGGTCTTCACCATCCCGGCCGCCTTCCTCGCCGACTCCTACCTCAAGCGCGTCTACACTGTCCTCTTCTTCGCTCCCATCGAGATCTTGGTAATTAACTACTGCTGCTCATGTTTTAACCGAACAAAATTCAATTTGATTATGGAAGAAATTCAATTTGAATTTGAAGTAGTTTGAACCAAATTCGACCAAATTTTAATGAATCCAAAATTAAGTTCCGGCCCCCCAAAAAAATCTTAAACAAGGTCCTGAGATAATTAACGAGATCTTGCTGACAGAATGAACCACGCGTGCTCGCACTATTTTTCACGGGAATGGAAAAGAAAAGGCGCGTGCAGTATCATCGGATATTTTAATTAAAGTGAAAAAGGAAAATGTACTACATCATGAATGGTGTACGTCATTTTAATGATTATTTATATTCTGATGTGTATATCAAAATTTTAATGGACTTTGTGGTTGTAATGTCATTTGTACTGATGTTAGGTTAAGGGGACTATCATTGTCGGGTCTCATAATCTGTTGCTATAGTGTAATAATATATAAGAAAATGACGTTTAATTTAGCCCGAGCAAATCATGATCATGGCCACGTTGGCCGGCCATTAATCCGACCACAAAAGAAGACATATATAGTTTAACTGAAACGACCGGAAGGAGAGTATCCAAAGCCATCAAGATAAATGTTGTTAGCTATCGAGAGAAAAAAAAATGGAACTACGAATTGGAAAATGAAATTTAGGACGTTTAATAGAATTACGGTATATGATCGGCATCACATCCAAATTCGCTATACATTTGACATAGGCTCGCCGTAATGCTGGAAATATGGCGAATTTAACTTGTCGCATTTTATAATTCTGATAAAAAAATGTTGTGCTTTAAAATTAAAAAATCAAAAATTAAAAAATATTGATATTTGATATATTTAAAATTAATTAAAGAATTATATATTTTATAAGTAAATTGTACGTTGTACCGGATAGAGTGTAGGTTGTTGTACCTTCCTTGAAAAATCTTATGAAATACAAGTAAACTATATGGAACTTTTTGAATTTAGACCACAAGTCACAAAGTTTCATTTAGGTTTATAAAATTTAATGAAATTTTTGTAAATTTGATGATGTATCCTAGTGTAAGGTGAAACTTATTTTTGATATGCCCCAGTGTAAATTGAAAATATGTACTGGCCCTAGTATAAAGTGAAACAAGATATACTCTATCAAAATACGATTTACTCTATATTTTTACAAGAAACTAATATATACTTTTATTATTTTGAATTCCTCACATTTTTCCGAAATCCTTAGCACTTTTGAACATAATAACGCTGTGGATATAATTTATAATTGCACAGACTGTTTTTTTCTCAAACAAATTTTAGCTAAAGTGACATATTCAGAAAATTACATGTAGGACAAAACATATGGAATTATTTTTCTACTCAGACTAATTACATTTCCACGCATTGCTGAATTCATCCTCTCTGCAGGGCTATATCCTCCTCGCCGTCCAAGCACACGTCCCTTCGCTGCACCCGGCGCAATGCATCGCAGCCGCCGGCAACCAGCCGCCGGAATCCTGCTCGCCGGTGCACGGCTCCAACCTGAGCCTGCTGATGCTGGGGCTGTACCTCATCTGCATCGGCGAGGGCGCCGTGAGGGCGTGTCTGCCGGCGCTGGGCGGCGACCAGTTCGACGAGGCCGACCCGGGGGAGCAGCGGCAGGCGGCGAGCTTTTTCAACTGGTACACCTTCGCCGTCTCGCTGGGCGCCTTCTTCGGCCTGGTGTTCATCGTGTGGGTGCAGGACAGCCGGGGCTGGGACGTCGGCTTCGGCGTCTGCGCGGCCGTCGTGCTGCTCGGCCTCGTCGTCTGGGCCGCCGGACTCCCGACTTACCGGAACAAGGTGCCGGCTGGAAGCCCCATCACCAGAATCCTGCAGGTAATTGATACTGTAATAATGGAGATGGATTTTTGTCGGTCGGACGTACTATGAAAATTTTTGACAAGATTGATTAATGTATAACAATACAATTTTAAACTTGGCTTACTTTTAGTTTTTCACAATTCCACGTTCAAATATAACCACAAATTTCGTAAAAGAGATTAATTGAAGCATTTCGGATAACTTTTTTTTTGGTCTGAACCAGGTCCTTGTGGTAGCATTCAACAAAAGAAATCTTCAGTTACCTGAGAACCCTGATGAACTGTATCAGGCAACCGATGATGACTCCACTAAAGGCCATGAGATTCTTAAGAGAACACGAGGGTTAAAGTAAGCTCTACAAAATCGAAATGATAAATTGCCACCAATCGATCTCACTGCAAAAGACTAATTCAAAACATCATATAAAAATAATGCAAATTTTGTTTCGATCTTTTTACAGGTGGCTTGACAAGGCTGCAATAGTGCACCACCACCACGGAAGCATCAGCAACGGCCGAGGCGGAGCATGGTCGCTGTGCAGCGTGTCGCAGGTGGAGGAGACCAAGATCGTGCTCCGCATGGTGCCCATCTTCCTCACGGCGTCGCTGGGGTACATGCCGGTGTCCGTCATCCTCACCTTCACGGTGCAGCAGGGGAACACCATGGACACGAGGTTGGGCCGCATCCGCGTCTCGCCGGCGACGCTCTTCGTCATCCCGACCATCTTCCAGATGGCCATCCTCGTCGTCTACGACCGCGTCATCGTGCCGGCGCTGCGCAGGGCGACGGGGCACGTCGGTGGCATCACCCACCTGCAGCGGATCGGCGTCGGGTTCGTCTCCGCCATGGCCGCCAGCGCGGTGGCCGCCATCGTCGAGGTCAAGAGGAAGCACGTGGCGGCGGAGCACAGCGGCCTTATGAACACCACGGCGGCGACGACGATGATCCCGATGTCGGTGTTCTGGCTGACGCCGCAGTTCTTCTTCCTCGGCGTGGTAGACGTCACCTCCTTCGTGGGGCTCCTCGAGTTCTTCTCCAGCGAGGCCTCCGACGGGATGAAGTCCATCGGGAGCTCCATCTTCTACTGCATGCTGGGCATGGCGGCGTGGTTCGTCACCATGCTGATCGAGCTGGTCAACCGCGTCACACGGCGCCACGACGACGGTGGCGGCGGGTGGCTGGATGGAGCGAACCTGAACAGGAGCAAGCTCGATCGGTTCTACTGGTTGGTGTGTGCCATTGAGCTTGTTGCATTCATGGCCTACCTCTTGTTTGCATGGAGGTATGTGTACAGGAATGACCAGAGAGTCGTTGCTGCTGCTGTTCATCAGGAGGACAAGAAGAAAGCAACATCAGCTGGTGATTTGGGTGAAATCTAGCTAATTTTTATTATAATACAAATTACAGCTAATTTGTATTATATTGTATATGTGTAGAACAATACACATTGTGCAGACCAGTCCAGTGTTAATAGTGCTGGAGTAACGATTTATGTATAGGCATTTTCATGGAGCATGCAAGTAGATGTGGTCCATCATATGGATGTGCTACTCTGTGGAAATTAGGGAATTCTGACATTCCTGGTAGTAAATATGGAACTCCTAAGTCAGAACAAGTAGATAACTGGAGATGATGTACTATCAGTGAAATCACCTTGTTTTTCATGATAAAATTTTATCCAGCCTTTACATAAAAAAGGTATACGGTCACATTTGAAATCATCGTGTTTGAAGGTACTTTATCAAGACTACAGTGAGAAACAAGGATTTAAATCGAATTATCTCTGCAACTAATTGATTATGTAATGACAACTAATATTGTTAAATATTCATCATGGTGGGATCAACACAATGCGATAAAAGACAACTGAAACAGCTCAAGGCGGTTGCATAGATACATATTTACGGATTTGCTAACTAACATTTGATTAAAAAATTGGAAGAGGAAACTTAAGAGATTTTGATCCACCCGATTCATTTGGAGATTCGTGTGCCAGGACTTCCCCTCCAACTCTAATGATTTCCAACGGTGAGACCTAGCGGTGACCTTACCAGACAGGGTTCGAGGTT
Organism: Oryza meyeriana var. granulata; assembly: GCA_003991445.1. Lineage (NCBI taxonomy): Eukaryota > Viridiplantae > Streptophyta > Magnoliopsida > Poales > Poaceae > Oryza > Oryza meyeriana. The sequence continues at coordinate 210,777 of RYFJ01000032.1, read as the reverse complement.
GGGGTCGTGGTGGGAGGGGTGTGTGTGTTGGGTGGGGGGGAGGAGGGGGGTAACTTGCAGTGGCCTGGTGGTGGACCATGAAGATGGGGAGTGATGAGGGGGCGGACATGGACAAAGAAGTCAGCCAGATGTGTCGCCTGAGATGGGAAGATGGCGGTGGAGGGGCAAAGAAGCTGGCTGAATTAGAAGGCGGCGATCAGCGGTAACATATTGAGTGATGATAAACTCCTAAGACAGGGAAGATGACGACCCGGGGGCACGGGAGGCGATGAAGATGGCATCGGTGCCAATGGTAGACAAAGATGCTGTTGAGGATGGGGCAAGCGGGAGAATGGCGGAGGGGTTCGTTACTTCATCAGCGGGCCTCGCAACGCTGCCTGCGCATGATGCAGGGTTTGAAAGGGAAGTAGTGCCAGCGACAGCTAGGTCAGAGGCCAAATATATATGAGAACGTGAATGCAATATAAGCCTTCTGATTGTGATCCAATGGTTTAAAATTTGTATGATTTGGACTTTAGTTTTCTATCAAATTACATATAGGTAGGCCCTATATATATAACCTATTGGTGTGGTTGCAATCTCAGAAAAAAAAAACTCATACTTTTTGAGTGGCTTAGTAATATTTTTTATAGATTTTGCCTGTGCAAAGTGCAAACATTGCGTGCGTCCTGAACTACATCAGCATGATGCACTCCAACATGTACAGTACGTCAGGTAGCTGGAATATGATCGTCGATTCAGCTGAACCATTGCAATCATGCAAAAGCAATAGACATCTTCTTACACCACCACCACTGCATCAGATCCGCATCTCCCTTTATATTAGCACCGATCGATCGCCACTCACCAGACACACATATTGCCTGCGTGCTGCAACTGATCAGCCCACTTCAACCAGCTCCAAGCAACAAGAAGAGCACAATCAGATCAGATCAGGTAGCTAGAACTAACAGTTTCAGAAACCAGAGAGTAGAGAGCGAGCAAAGGTGATGGGCAGCTCATCTGGGCTTGTGGATTGGAGAGGGAGGCCGGTGGACACCAAGAAGCATGGAGGTGTCAGAGCATCCATCTTCATCCATGGTGAGCTTTTGACGATGATGCTATGTCTCTCGTTTGCTCACTACTGAGAGTAGTTGGCTTCAGTTCATAGCTTGCTTCTATAATGCACACATATACTAGTAAAAAAAAGATAAGCTTGTTTTATCATGCTGGGTCCAGCTATCTTTGACAAATTTACTTGGATAAGGACCTTCAACTTTCAACTATGGTACAAAATAATCATTTTTTTTCCTTCAAAATTAACCAAATTTCGCCGTATTTACCTATCTCGAATTTAATTTTATCCTCAAATTTAAATTTTGAGTTCAGACTCAAATAAAATCTTTGAACATGTTTTCTTCAACAATGAAAACCTAATCCAGTTTCTGCATAGAGCATACTTAACACAAGACAATTGCTAGAAAACTCAGTTTCCCAAACCTGACAACGAAATGCAAGCCTGTTCTGTTCTGACTTGCGCGGATCATGGCATGCAGCTATGGTGCTGCTGAGCACCGCGGCCAACATCGCCAACATCATGAACATGGTGAGCTACCTTCGGGGCACCATGCACATGGGCGTGGGGGAGGCGTCGACGACGGCGAGCAACTTCTTCGCCGCGCTGCAGATGTTCTCCATCCCGGCCGCCTTCCTCGCCGACTCCTACATCAAGCGGTTCTACGCCGTCCTACTCTTCGGGCCAATCGAGATTGTGGTACGAAATTATTTACTACATGTCTATGGTTAGGCAATTTTGACTGTTGGACAATTCAGAAATTTTCTAAAGTCCAGACAATGTCCAGTACGAGTATTTGTTACTAGCACCATAGACACATCTCACAGTAGCAGCTAGACAATGTAATTTTTTACCATGAAATAGTATGGGAAGCCCATACCGCATATTAATTTTAATAAGAAAAAGTTTATGTATAGAAGTGAAAACAAAAAATCCGCACACAAAACCAAGTTCACTCATGGTTTTAGCTTGAAAAGATTCTAAAAGCCGTCTTCATAAATCCTCCTTCCTCTTCAAGAAAGCCACAAATTAGATGCAGTAAGCTGCATATCACTACCACTGGTTGATCAGGGAGGGGGTCATCAGCGCAACCAAACAAATCAACAATTGCAGTACTGATACATCTACATCAACAAGATCAACAAATCATAATTCATCCTATAAAAAGTTTGATAGCCTACAGATCAACCAGAATCTCAGCAAATGACATGCAACCAAGATACATGCAATGGAAGCAAAACTTGCATACACATGGAACCAAAATGAGAGCAAATCAACCAAAAATATCAACACGTTTTTCTAACAGAGTCATATAGGGGAGGAAGTAGCTAGGCCCACAGAACTCTACATGTCGTTCTCGAGATCACCATCCTCAGCTTCCGTTGGCCTCCCTCCTCCTCCCTCGAGTCGCGGCAACCAAGCATGGCATGTACTGAACGGAGGCGACACACGGCTAGCACCACCGTCGTACTGAGGAGGTGTGGCGGTGGGCTGATGACCACTGTGGCAACCATGGCAGGGTTGGAGTTGGGAAGACACCACAATGGGCTGGGGATCGGAGGCGTGGAGATGGGGAGAGAGTGAGACAGAGAGAGGGAGAAGAGACAGAGACTGCGAGTGGGAGAGACGGTCGAGATAAGGGAGAGAGATATGACTTAAAAGATTTTTTGCTCTCCTGGACTCGATCGGTTTTTTATTGGTTCATTAATCCTCGCTGATCACATTCATATTATTTTTTAATGAACCAGCACTAATAGCTAGTCTCATCAGTTTCGGTTTTTATATATCTAAAGAGTGCATGAGAAATCACTACCAGTGTCTGTTTTGTCCAACCGGCAATGATAGGTGGACATGTTTGAGCCCTCTTAAAGTAGTGCATGTTCAGTAATAATCAGGAATCCAGGAGCATGGTGCAAGTAACACATGATCCAGAAAGATTTTCACACATGGATGGTCTATTGCATCGCAGGGCTACATCCTTCTAGCAATTCAGGCGTACACCCCCTCGCTGCACCCACCACCGTGCAGCCCTGCGGCGGCGGCGGCAAATAACACCTGCGAGCCGGTGCGCGGCGCCAACCTGAGCCTTCTGCTGCTGGGCTTGTACCTGATCCCGATCGGCGATGGCGCGGCGAGGGCGTGCCTGCCGCCGCTGGGCGGGGACCAGTTCGACCCGGCCGACCCGGACGAGCAGCGGCAGGAGGCTAGCTTCTACAACTGGTACACCTTCGCCGTCTCCACCGGTGGCTTCGTCGGCCTCGTCTTCATTGTCTGGGTGCAGAACAGCAAGGGCTGGGGCGTGGGCTTCACTGTCTGCGCCGCCTTCGTCACGCTCGGGTTGCTGGTCTGGGCCGCCTTCCCCGCTCTACCGGAACCAGCTGCCGACGGGGAGCCCCATCACAAGAATCTTGCAGGTATGTAGTAGTAGTAGTAGTATCTGATGGTGTCCAAGTTCCTCATTTGAGATTTCAACTGAAAGCTGCAGTAATAATTAAGCTCTTGTATAATTTCATTACAAGTTGTTTAATGCAAGTTTAGATGACATGAGACTGACAAACAGGATTCTGCTAAAACTGCACAGTAAATTTACTGCTAAAATTGCAGTGTAAATTTAAGCTATGAGTGTAAGTTCAGATGACTCATCAATAAGTAAAAAAAAAATACCAAAACTGTTCTATTATATGGTGTTTGCTTACTGTGTCCATGATGCTTGATCAATCTTGAAATGTCAGGTTTGTGTAGTGGCATTCAAGAAAAGAAACGTCCGGTTGCCTGAGAACCCCAGCGAATTGAAGCAAATCAACCAAGATGATGATGCCAATGACCTCGAAGTTCTTCCCAAAACAGATGAATTTCGGTATGTTGTCCAAACTCTCAACATTGGCAACATATCAGACTTTCACTCTTCAGTAATGCTGGAATATAATTAAGTGAATTGTCCACATTCTCTCACCAACCTAAATTTTTGAGTTAAAATGGTGGATGTCAACAATTGAATTTTGGTAGGCGTTCAACTAAATAAAAAGTGCAGCCCACTTCAATATTCCATTATTGACATGAGAGAGTCTCCACCACTACTGTAGAAACCCTCATCAGTGCCGGTTGGGAAGGGCCATCACTGTCAGGTCCCTAATCGACACTAGAATTCCGGCACCGATGAGAGGAGTCTATCGGTGCCGGATGTGAGACCCGGCACTGATGAGGTTACACGAGTTAAAAAAAACACAGCCGGCTCAACGCATTGGCTCGAATCGAGACGATGTGTCGAGCTCCACCACTCCCTCCCCCCACCACCAACCCTAAGAACCGCATCACAGATCAACTTAGACATCAACGATTGAAGAACAAGTTGCATCACAAAATCAAAAACAAGAATAGATCAATTAATGAAATCAAGAACAAGGAGAGGATTGAGAGGATAGGGAGGCCAGTGCATATAATTAGTAAATAACAATTGGAATCTCTCATGGCTTGCAGATGCCTGGAGAAAGCGGCGGTGGAGACCGGCAATGAGGCCGGTCCATGGTCACTCTGCAGCGTGACCCAAGTGGAAGAGACCAAGATCGTGCTGCGCATGGCGCCCATCTTCGCCGCTGCCATTCTCAGCTATATCCCGGTGCCGCTCATCCTCACCCTCACCGTGCAGCAGGGCAACACCATGGACACCAGGCTCGGTGCCGTCCACATCTCGCCGGCGACGTTGTTCCTCATCCCGACCGTCTTCCAGATGGCCATCCTCATCGTCTACGACTGCATCATTGTGCCACCCCTCCGCCGGCTCACCGGCTACGTCGGCGGAGTCACCCACCTCCAAAGGATTGGCGTCGGCTTCATCGCCGCTGTGATGGCCACCGCTGTTGCCGCGCTTGTGGAGACGAGGAGGAAGATCGCTGCCAATGAGAGCAACCTAGCGGACGCCACTACGGGAATCCCGATGTCCGTGTTCTGGCTGACGCCGCAGTTCTTCCTCCTCGGCATTGTCGACGTCACCTCCTTCGTTGGACTCCTCGAGTTCTTCTGTAGCGAGGCATCCATGGGGATGAAGTCCATCGGGAGCTCCATTTTCTACTGCATCCTCGGCGTGTCGGCATGGCTTGGCAGCCTACTCATCTAGGTCACCAATCGCGTCACGCAGCGAGGCGGCGATGCCGGCGGCACAGGGTGGCTGGACGGGGCCAATTTGAACAAGGGCAAGCTCGACCGGTTCTATGGCCTCCTCTGCATCATCGAGGTGGTGGCGCTGGTGATCTACGTGTTCTTGGTGAGGAGGTATGTGTACAGGAATGACCAGAGAGTGGTGACCCACGGAGAAAGGAAGGATGACACGCGAAATGGTGTGGATGTGATCTAATCATGAAATGTATATGTTTGCATGGGTGTAACAATAAAGTACACAGTAGGGATAATAAAGAATAAGTTCAGACGAAATGTTTATGTTTACATGGGTGTATGTTCAGATGACGCATGTATATGTTGACATGTGAATTCTGCTGAGATGCATCTCCCAAGAAGATGGGAGATAACTATTGTCTGACATACATGAAGGCATATGTGGAGCACATGCCGCATGGCGAGCTCTAGTAGGCGGGGCTTTTCAACAATACTGGCCAATGGCCTTACAAGATGCATGCGACATAGTGCAGCCCTATGAAGCCTATCAGTTCTATACCATGGCCCTTTCAAGCTAGGGGCTTGATATTCTTGGGCCTTTTCCATCGGGCCAAGGCGGAAAGAAGTTTCTATTCGTGGCTATTGACAAGTTTACGAAGTAGATCGAAACAATGCCAGTGCAGAAGATTACGTCAGAAGCAGCTATTAAGTTCGTGATGAGTATATTCTATGGATTCGGTGTTCCTCATCGCATCATCACCGACAACAACTCCCAATTCATGAGCAAAAGTTCTAGGACTTGTGTGGTGACAAGGGGGAAAATTTTGATTCACATCTGTAGCTCATCCTCAGAGTAATGGACAAGTCAAGCATGTGAACAGATTGGTCCTCAAGGGGATTAAAACCCGAGATTCGAGATAAGGGGAACCATGAGGGTTACGCAGGAGAACTACGGCAACCTATCTAACTAGGTCTTCGTCGGTTCTTTACATTCTTCTGAACTTCGTTCTTCAGGTCTTGGCAAAAGCTTCACGATATGCTAGTGACTACGCCGGTTTTGTCTCTTAATCTTCCAGGTCTCGTTGTAGGTTCATCTGCTCTGGCGAATCTTGATCTTCTATTGCTTCATCTGTGGTCTCGAGGGTTAGGGCGTCTTGAACATCTTCTGTAACCGTAGCGGTTAGGGGCATGGTTTTGACGACGGGTACGACGAGCCATTCTAACCCAGAAAGGTCAAGGTAAGAGAGAAATTGCCAGGGGAGGAGAAAACAGAAGAGAAGTAAAAGAAATCTACCCACGAAAAATTCTTTTCGCAAACAGAAAGACCAAACTAGGTGTGGCCAATTCCAAGACTGGAACACACCATGCAAGAACGGACTACAGACATAACACACTCACGCACTATATTCGCAAAACTCCTAACGAGTTTACGATGATTTCTAAGGTTAAACTCTTCTTGTTTCCATCTTCATGTCCTATCTCGAGCGAGGCGAAGAATCCATGTCTTCAGGCGAGAAAGGGTAAAGGAATATCTAACTTCTATGATTTTGAGGGAGGTGAAGGAGTAGAAAATCCTTTTTGCAAATTTAGAGTGAGAGAAGAGAGCAGAAAATTTTTGCAAATAGTCTTTATATTCAAATATATTGTCCTTAAAGTCATTCTTATGAGAGAAGGGGTTTCGTTGCTATTCCAAACCTATGCTCTGTACCACCTCTGTGACGCCTCCCGCCCCTGGCACCACCTACAGTGATACCAGAGAGGAAGCGCCGCAGGAGATTGGCGTGAACCAAACTCCCACGGAACCGCGATGCTAGTACCAGTCCTAGGAAACCTTGCTGGTACCGCGGTCAACGAAGATGTACCACAGCAATTAACTAAATAAATAAATAAATATATATACCTTTATAAGTTGTGGCTTTGGGCAAGCCCTGAGCAGCAACCTGCAAACAGAACAGCAGCAGCAGAACAATAGCACAGCGAGAACCCAATCCACAATCAACGGCTTGGGACTAGGAAAGAAACCCTAATCTTCACTTCAACTTCACTCTTCCTGAATGAGGGGAGAAAAGAAATAGATTGAGTAATTACGTACTCAGCAAGTCACAGAAAATGTGAATATGTAGGTTATCAAAGATAGGCTAGGGTTTATTTCACAAACCATTTCATTTGAAAACATTTTTGAAAACCTAAGTGTGGGTTGTCTCTTTGTGACTGGAAGGAGGCTCTCGCCCCGATCCTGTCCGTGAATTGCTTTTCAACAACTTGAGGGGATAAATCAAATTTTAATTGATCTTAGATATTCATATACCGCCTGTTGGATCATGGCAGCGGTTCAGTGGATCTGCCCTCAAGTAGCTTCCCACTGTATTCTCATCTATTACTTTATTTTCAATTTCATCCACTCTAGGATGTAATCTCATTTTCTTCTATTATTTTCCCTTCACTTTCATCCTATTTAGGACTTCTTCTCATATCTCATCTCAGTGGCTCCTCGAGCCATCCATAATCTCAACTCATAACATACACCGCTCCCACTTAGGAAGCCTAAACTATGATGCCATTTCGACATCTCGGGTCACACAGTCCTGTTTTAGACCACTCAGGTCATCCATCAGCCACTAAGGTCGATTCTGGTAACGCATCCCAAACCACAAATCACTTTTGCAAAGCACTTACAAACAAATCTACGCTAGAGGAATCACCTCACATTGCCCGTAACCGTGGGCGCGGTTGTTTGAACAGTTCGGAAAAACCTTTGCAAAGGGTGCATACTTTACCCACACGACGCGAGCTTACTTCCCGCACTTGTCAGTGGGGAAGGTTCGCGACAGGGCCTTTCCAAAGCCTTCCTAGGATAGCACGCTGCCCTATAAAGAGGTACCATGGGGTAGAGCGACAAGGGACAGGGCACTAATGTCCTACGGGGTTTATCACTATCAGAATTTTGAAATTTCGTGAGGGTTAAAATACCCTCACGAATCAGAAGCCAGGAAAATGTCATTTTCGTGAGGGTGCTCACCCTCACGAAAATGGACTTCCCAGGAGGTCACCCATCCTCCCGCCCGAGCACGCTTAACTCCAGAGTTTTAAGGGGTTTATCACTATCAGAATTTTGAAATTTCGTGAGGGTATTTTTACCCTCACGAATCAGAAGCCAGGAAAATGTCATTTTCGTGAGGGTGCTCACCCTCACGAAAATGGACTTCCCAGGAGGTCACCCATCCTCCCGCCCGAGCACGCTTAACTCCAGAGTTTTAACGGGATCCGGTGCTTTGGTGCGGGTATAATCACATATGAAATACTTACGCCACCGGTTGGTCTAGTGCTTTCTTGTCCGAGTGGGGTAGATGGCACTGTACACTATTTTCGTGAGGGGAAAATCATTTTCGTGACGGTGCACTGTCACGAAAATATGTTTTCGTGAGGGTTTTCGTTGCACCCTCACGAAAATTGTGATTTTCGTGAGGGTGCATCAAAAACCCTCACGAAAATTCGTCACCCTCACGAAAATAGCGTTTTCTGGTAGTGTATGCAACTAATGGGCAGGTCCATCGGTTCGATATGTAAACCGAGGCCGATCAATTTATCGTGCACACTAACTATGCAATTTTGTGTAACATACCAGAATTTCAACTTTCGAAATTCTAACCAAAACAAATCAACAAAAAGACCTCTCAACTAAAATCTTATACTTTCTATACAAAGGAGTAAAATGAGAGGTAGATTTACTAAAGTAAATCTTGAAACGGGGGAAACGCTAAAACTTTTATAGTTAAAATTCTTAACTTATTTATAGACTTACCCTAAGTCACAATATAAATAATAAAAGGTAATATGACTAAATATGTACAGATAAAAGTTTGACATAAAAATATGGAGGTAAATAAAGTAATTACCATTTCATGTGTAGGCTTTCTTTTGAATTGTTTTTGATCTTAAAGTGTATTTCCATAATAGGATGCATATGCATTTGTATAGCCTAAGGAATTTCTAAAAATGATCGGTCAAACAGAAAAGCATGGAAAAATTCCTGTAAACACTATCCCACATAATTAATCCACTGTAAATTTTACATGATTTCATCACTTCAATAAGTACTTCAATAAAATCTTCCAAATCAGCAAAACTAGAAGACTAGCCAAAATAAATTGCTTAGTTCTTATTTTCACAAAATAAAAATCATAACTAATCAGGCAGTGCCCTTTTATCAAAATGTGTACCAAGATGTACCACACAACCAGAAAGTTTGGTTTAATTTATCTCCCAAAGAAAACACATAAAATGATAAGAGCAAGGCACTGGAGAAATAAATGAAACTGCAGAAAAACTGGATCGACAACCCTACTTTGCAAATTCACCAAAAATGAACCAGATCACTTCTAGCAACAAAATTTGGTCAGAAAGTTAATCACATTCTTCTCTATCTCCAGTAATTTTTACCAGATGTTTTCAATTCAATAAGTGTCTCAAATAAATACTCTTAATTCAGCAATACAGAAAAACCTTCACCTGCAGACAGCCTGCCTGACATTCTTGCCAGAATTAATCCATCAAACAACTTCTCACCAAAATTTACCAGAACCTGGATTAGATTGTGAAAGAATTACAGTAAAAATTTCAGTACAATCTTCACAAAGTTTGCACATAAAATAATAGGCCCAAGCTCACTGACTCAGACTAGTGCACTGCAGAAAACTGTGTTACTAAGCCTATTTCATCTTTTTGCCACAATAAAAATATAAATCCCCTAGCCTTGGAACTTGGCAGGGTAGTATAATATAGATCCATCTACACATGTGAATTTTACCAACCCTAGGAACCCTTTCTAACTCGGCAAAATCATCAGTGCTGCTCATGCAGCCTCCCACACTTAGTCTCTAGAGGATTCCTCTCCCTATTTCACTGCCAAGTGGGCCCCACAGACTCCTGGACCCACCAGCCAGCCAGAGACACCGCTTAAGCTCAGCACCACGCCCAGGAACACGCCACGGTAGCCTCGACGCGTCGACACTACCCAGAGCCACCACGGCCGACCTGCTCCACGTCAAGCTTCCCCATTTGCAGTGAAAATCCGCCATGGACATCTCCTCCTCGACCACATCGTGTTCTCCAGAGAAACCACAGACTTCCACCTCGGAAAAGCCAGCCACAGTTTCATCTTCCCCGACACGGCAGCCGTTCGATCCAAACCATCTCAACCCTGGTGAGCCTTGCTCGTTCTTGATCACGAGAACATCATCCCAGTCTTCTAAAAGATCCATTTTTGTACATTTTACCCTAGGATTTGCCGGCCGGAGTCACCGCCGTGCACGCTCTCGGGTCCAGATTGCTGCCGCTGGCTTACCGAAGCCGTTCCAGTCGCCATGGTGCACCACAGGCCAAGCCCGCACGCCATCGGCGTCGCCTCGACCTTCTTTCTTGAACCCTTCAAGAACCCCCATCAATGGTCCCCGGAATTCGGAGATCGGGAGTCTTCTTCCTCGGCTCCGATTTAGAACCATTCCGAGCCGCCGCCGTGAAATTCGTTCTTTCCGGTGAGTCCTAGCTCGACTCCTCGCTCCCTCACCATCTCTAGGATCCTGCTAACTTTGTGCACGCCTCGGTTTGACGATTCCTCTTGCAGATCGAGACGGCACCGCCGACCCGGAGTATTTTCGCCGCCGCCAGACTTCCTTTCCATGGCTGCCGCCGTCCAGCCCTCCTCCGCCTCAGGCCATCGCATGGTGAGCATCCTTATACCTAGTAGTAACTCATGCATGCATGGATTTGGAAAGAAACGAGTCGTAGCTCGATTTGCCTCAGCACCCCGAACCACTCCGCCGCCTACGCCGTCGTCGCCGTTGACTCCGGTCATCGCCGGCGAAAAGGCGACTACCTACAGCTTCGCCCGAGACTCCTCTTCACTTTCTCTTTTGGCTGCGCCGTCTGAAACGCCGTCGTTCGCCGTCGCCGCCGCCGAGAAACTCGCCGGCACTGCTCTGCCTCGCGACTCCCCTGTTCTGGTTCACTGGCATGTGGGCCCGGCTGGGGAGAAATAAGAGAAAAGGAGAAACAGTAAGGAAAATGATTAGAGAATTTATTTTACAACACAAAAATGAGTAAACTTGTAAAATCCATAACAAATTCATCTTAACTCCAAATTAGATGAATCAAATTTTCCTGGAATCACAAAATCGTGAACTTTATTTCTGTTGCTTGAAATCTGGAAGAATCAATACCTAAAATGTCTCAAAAATCATAAAGGATATAAAATACTTAAACACTATACTAATACTAGCTACTTCACCTTTAATTCAAATTAATGTTTGATAAGTTCCTAAATACTGGAATTCTCAGTAGAAGACTAAAACTTGGTTAAATCTAAGCTAAAGATACTTTTATAAAAAAAATGGAGGATAGGTGGATACCTTAATTGGCATGTAAAAATACATTAACTTCTAAAATCTAAAAATAACTCATATGAGCTTCAAAAATGATGAAATCAATTTTGTTAACTTCAAAATATTTTGCTCTCCACTTCTGAAAACTGAGGATTTGCTAAAACTAGTATGAGAACCCTCTTTATATTTTATACAGAGGATAAATGTTTTATATAAGGTCTAGGAGGTAAAATAATTCATAAAAATCATATAAACTTCATTTTTACTCTAAGTAAAATACACCCAAACGACAATAAGTCCACACCACATTCCTCTCAGATATCAAAAGGTTAAATTTCATAAATACCTAGCCCTAAAACCCATGCATACTAAAATACATGTATAAATACGTATACATGTCTAGAACTTGGAAAAAATTAATATCTCTTAAAAAGAAGTCGATAAAATGGAAACTTCATCACCACAATTCATCTAAAACTAGTACCTAGCCAATGTGTAAATTTCACACATATTAAAATAACTTCAGATTTTACCTTATATCGTATTCGGACGTATTTTCATATAGAACTCGTAAAATTCATAACTCACAAACCATAAACGATAAAATAGAAATTCCTTCACCTAAATTCACTTTAGACCAGTAGAAACCTAAGGTATAAATCTCATGCATATTAGAGCATTTTGTATTTTTCGCATTATTTGCTATTTATTCGGTCGTACGTTATTTTCTTTCTAGAGAACGAATTCGATATCAGTGAAGGAGTGAAATAGTTGGAGTCCGAGTACTCGAGAGTAAGGCAAGTTTTCTCCCCTCCTCCTTGAATAAATTGAATCCTATGTTTTGGGGAAAGAAATGTGTTGTTTGTAAAATTGCATGCGTATTTGTGAATAATAGTATTTGAATTGTGATAAATGGTAGTTATATCCTATTAGATGCATAATTCACCTTAGAACATTGTATTCCTTATTATTTGTAACCTTAGGCTTGATTAAAGTACTTGGTTTGTACTCATGGGGGTTTATATTAAGTTAATACACTTGCTTATGCTTAGCAATGCTTAGTAACGTGCTAAATACTTCAGTGATCATTATATACCTTTGAAAATGGAAATTTTATAACTTCTGGATAGAGGTGAAGCCTCTGGTTATTTGTGAACTAAAGTGATGAAAATCCTGATTTTAGACTCGGGCGGCAAGTGGTGTGCATATGGAGTAGTTGCACATCGATAGGGGGAGTGTTTGCCTGGGTCGATTAAGGACTGAACTCAGTGTCATATTCTCATATTGAACAGTACAACCACATGTGCTAGTATGGGATAGCCATAGTGGATTAAGTTACTTAATATTTAGTTTTGCATTTTGGTAGGCTGAATAGTATGGGCAGTGCTTACGAATGTACTGTAGGGCTGTTCAGAGGAGCTATCTGTGTGAACCATGAGGGACTGTGATCACCTCATGGCATAGGCATCTAAATTGGTCCAATACAACGTTGTGTGCCTCGTGGGGAGTCAGGAAGGCTGCCGCCACGGCGTTGGGTTTAAGGCGTGGGCCCGCCACCCACGGCATCGGATTTGCACCCCGATGTAGAGTAACACACCTCGTGCTGGTGCAAGGCTAAACGTTAGGTAATGTAAAAGCTGTGTTGTGACCTCTAGACCGCATTCAATGTGCAGAGTGTGGTGGTACCGACGGATACCGGACAAACTAGAGTGTAGCCGTTTGGCTTCTATCACATCATGTGGGTAACGATGTACAAACTTTGCAGAGTCAAAACTAGTCGGTTAGCCGTGCTTACGGTCATGAGCGGCATAGTTGTGTTCATTGAGTATAGATTTATGCTTTTAAATGTGTTTATGAAATTGGGATGAGGATTGGTGATTTATGAGAATTATTATGCTTATGACAATGTTTATGGTGACTTGTTGCCATGGAGGGCAGCAAGCAGGAAAATTATTATGTTGATCACTCTCTTACTTGTCAAACGTGTTTCTAATGTTTTATTAAATACTGTTGCAAATGATTGTGAACTAAAATTATCTTTATGCAAAACTGAACCCACAAATAGCTATCTCCTTGATTTAGAGCTCGTATGTAGCGATATAGGATTGTCCTTGCCAGTACATTATTTCGGTAATGTGCTGACTCTTGCTTGTATGATTATAATCCTTGCTGTAGGTTGAGTGCTACGGGAATTCGTTGTTTCTTCAGGATTGATTCTTTAAGGGGTGTACCCCTAGTCGGATTGCCTGTGGTATGGGTAGACAAGCTTCCGCTGAATCATATTATTTAGCCTTTTGGCCTATGTAATCTTAGTTATATCTAAGTTTATTTCACTTATAATTGTATACCCTATGCTTGTATACCATTGCTAGAGATGAAAGTGTGGACTAGCAATTTTCCTAGGGCTAGTCTATATGAGTATAGACTTAGAACAGTTGAGATATATGAAGAATAGTTCAACCGTAGACCATATCCTTAGAGATATGTATCGTGTTTGGTCGCCGCCTTCGTGTGGTTCGACGAGCATATCTCGCCGTGCGGACTAGTGTAACTATTCTTTCAAATATCTCTCGTGTTCTTAGTCTGGCGTTCGGTTGTTTTGCATTATAATTGGTGGTTTGTATGACAAGGCTGCGATGAGGTTGGATGGTTACTGCACTTATTTGGTTTTTATTCGAGATCCCATCCAACTAGATATTTCGCGTTGTCGTGCTAGTTACTTCTTATAGTGCAGATAATCGGTTGCCCACATTTTGTAAACAAAACATTTTAAATTTAGGAGCAATATGGTCAATGAGTGACTTGCCTCAGACTTCATCTTCAAACTTCGTAAGAATCCGACGTCCAACGAATTTCCGAAGCGTCGACTATGCGCGAGACAAGAAAAAACACATAAAACCCTAGAAATAATATACTATTTGTAACATCCCCAATCTAACAGAGGTAATTAATTAAGTTTCCTAGAATCATCAATGTCTTCTAATTAAAATGTTGAATCATCTTTTCATGTAACTCAAGTTTAAATTAAGCCCTAGCTAATCCTTTGCTATGTGCTAGTTTTTACTTCCCCAAGTTCTGTATATCTAAAAATCCTAGAAAAATTCCTAAACATGACAGGTGATGTGAGCAAGCCCCTGTAAAAATTTCATGATTTTATCCCTTCTGGAAGCACCTCATTTAAATAGATCAGTACCAGTTTGTTCTAGATGAATAGTAAAACCTAATTGGCAAAAACAAAATACTACTAAAAAGTGCATCAAATTGAACAGAAGTATATATGGAACATAATTTATTAAAATACTAGTTTATTTATCATGAATTAATATAATTTTTCCAGAATTTATTTCATTATTTTAGACCCCTTAAAAATTCAAACAAGTTTCAGCCTGGGTTCTCTTTGTTGAATTTCTGTGAGCAAACCATTTTGAATTTTTGTGTGAAACTTTCGAAAATGGAACCTAGGTAGTCTGTGCTAGCTACAAAAAAATCCCCATATTTTTATCACCAGTTTTACTTACTTAATTTGATTTGTAAAGAGAGAGGAAGAGAAAAATCCAGAAAATCCTTCAAAAACAGTGTCCACCAGTTTTCTACCCAAACCCCTCTGGTATTCCTAAACCTCCACACCCTGGACCCACCTGGCAGTGTCCCTAGCTCGCCCAGCCCCCTGTCCAGCCATCCCATGAAGCAGAGAACCCGCCAGCTTGGTTGCCGCTCGGCCGACGCGTGTGCCATGCATGCCGGCGTGTCCAGCCGCTCCTATCGCCCTACATCTCCCTCAGCTGCATCGACCGACCACCATTTGCGCCCTAGAGGACAGAGCACCGAGAGGGAGAGACTACCTCGACCAGCTTGTCATCGATCCCATCGCCGGCCGAAGCAAAACCGCCGCTGCTGTCGAACTTTCCTCCGGTGAAGTCCTCTTCTTGTCCACGTTCCAAGCTCTCCTCTGCATGCCATAGTTCCTGCCCTAATCTTGTCCCCTATCTCACAGCCAATCCCCGGGAACGCGAGCTTCGCCATCGCTGTCCGTGGCCGCGCTCCAGCGCCGCCGCCGGCGTCGCCTCACCGTTCCGGCCGGCACAGTCCGTCTTCGCCCGAGCCATCGCGCCATCACCGTCACCTTCTCTCCAGCAGCCTAGCGCCCCAAGCCCAACCTGAACCGAGCGTCGACGAGGGAGATTGGCTTCTTCTTCTTCCTCTCCTGCCAGACACCACTGCAAGATCCCCTCTCCACCGCCAGAACAGTCCAGAGCTAGCCGGCCTCGGGAGACATCTTGGTGAGCTCGCTGGAGGCCCCTGGATACTTCTACATGTTTTGCCTCGCTCGATTTGCGGCTTAATCGGCACATGCACATGCACCCGAGGATGGCCGCCGCTCGCACTCGTCGCCGGCGAGCCTCAGGCCATCTCTGACCACCACGCCGCTGGGGATTGGTTCGCCGTGCTAGTTTCTTCCTTTTTCCTTTTGGCCCCGACCGCAGCCGAGGCCTCCCTCGCTGCCGGCGCCGGCGAGAGCGCCTTTGGCCGCGCCCGAGCTGCGCCTGCCCTGCTCTGTCTCTCTGAAGAGCGGGCCCCACCTGTAAGAGAGAAAGAGAGAAAAAGAAGATCCGAGAAAAACAAATATTGATTTATTTTGTAACTGAAAAATGGGTAAACTTCAAAAATACATAAGAAATCCATCTTAGCATATTTTTGAGTGAAACCAATTTTTTTAGTTCTATAATTTTGTGAACTTTAATACTGTAAGGTAAAATAATACCATTTCTGTACAGAAAATATCCACAAAATAATATGAAGCAAAAATAACTTATTTTGAGCTTAAGAATTTGAAATATTTCTATAAAATCCATTATAACTCCTATCCATTATAACTCCTTTTGAGGTGAGCCAAATTTCTATGGATTCATAAAAATGTGCTCTTTAATTTTGTAACATAAAAAGTAGGAACTTCTGTGTAGAATTTTTCTCTAAAAATGAAAATACTTTTTATATATCTCTTTATAACCTAGAAGTTTATAAATTTCTAGAAAATTCATCCTAATTGCTAAAAATGTGAAACCACTTTTATTTAACTCAGAAAATTGTAATATTTTCTGTGGATAATTTTCATTTGACAAAACTACCTCTCAAAATAGGCCTAAATATTTTCTAACCTTTCTTTTTGATAAACTTGTAAATTTCACAACTAAATTATTTTAAATCAAATTTCAGTGAACCAAATTTTGTTGGAACCAGTAGGTTATGCTCTTTTATATAAAAATACTTGCCTTCTTGAAATCTTAATAGAAAATGTCAGTCAAGTATAATAACTTAAGGTTGCAATATAAATAATTACAAAACTGCCATTTTCAGCCTTCCTATCTTGTTATTTTTGTAACTTATAAACCGTAAAAGATTTTGAGGTGATTCTTTCACTAAAATTTACTTTAGAATGTAGCCTACCTACTGTATTTATATCAGCATTTATTGATCATTTTTTGCATAGACATGTTTAATTGCTTCTTATTTGCATATTCGCTTTTTATCGATAGATTCGGAGGTTTCAGAGTACGAGGAAACTAACCCAGAGCTTGAGAGTGAACCATCGTCGCAGCAAGGCAAGCATCTAAACAAGCTACTAAGCAAGCATCTAAGCATATTGAACTCATATTTTCAATAAATTGATTTGTTTGCGAAGGAAACATCTATATGCATGTTTCGGTCTTGTTAAAATGGGAAAAACGGGTAGAGTTTATATTACTCAATTGTATGCATTTCCATTCCTTGGTTATTGATTCCATGTTTATACCTTGTCACCCCTGGTTAAGGACTTTGGAATACTTTTATTTTACCGAACGCTTAGCCATGCTTATTTCTAGACTTAGAGAAATCCGATAGATGGAGCTATCGGTTTAAAACTAGTTAATGGGAATGGATGGGTTAAAATCTAAAAAGAATAATTTCTGATTTATAATTAAGAATATGTTTGACTTGGATGGATGATAAGGCGATGAAGGGATGGTGTTTTCCCGATGCACGTAGCTCCGTCTGGGTCGTTAAGGACCGAACATATTGACGTCTATTCAAGCACCCTACGTACTTCCACACGCCGGTATGGGACGGCATAACTTAGTAGCACGGGAGGCTGTGGCCATCTATGCCCGTCCGTCAGTCGTGAGGAGGGATTTCCTTCGGAGGACCTCGAGCGCGCCTGGCTTTGGCCGGAGGTGCCTCCCGCGATGGTGAGCCCGCCTTAGTCATCACACACGCACGACTAAGTCGTCGGGGGCCTAGACGTGGTTTAGGTGGTTGGGGCTAAGCGTGCAAAAGGTTTTGTTGTGACCTCTAGTCCGCACTCAATGTGTAGAGTGTGGGTACAGATATGTACGGATCAAACTAGAGTGTAGCCGTTTGGCTTCTATTACATCGTGTGGATAAAAATATACACCTCTGATCAGAGTAAGAACTATTTGAATAGCCGTGTCCACGGTTACAGGACGACCGCTTGATGTGTTAGTTACTCATGTTAGCATCTAACTTGGGATATGTGGTTATGGGATTATGTTGTTATATCATGACTTAGGATAGTCATGGATGGATGGATTTATATAAAAATCTTTGATGTTAAATATGACTTGGTTTAGTCATAAAAGATGATATGCTTGTGTAGCATAATGGTTTGAGCAATGGTGGCCCATGGATGATGATTAGAGCATGGTTTGTGCTCATTCTTACTTACATTTCAAAACCATAAGCTTGCTATCCTAAATTTTCAGATCGCTATATTTTGCAAATGCTTATGTTTTAAATGTACTACTTGCTCAATAAAATCAGCTTTATGCAAAATCAGATCGACATAGCCATACTCCGTGATGTAGAGCTTGATATTTTTCTAGAGAATTGTTTTGAGGGATTTTTGATGTTTTCAAAAGAGATTTTAATCCAAAATTTGATATTTTGGACCACAAAATTCTGGGGATTTTATGGAGAGGACTTTTTGGGATATTTTGTCTGGATATATATATTATATTATATTATATTATATATATATATATATGGAAGGAATTTTGGGGTAGGGATTTTAGGAAAAAGGATAAGGAACTCCAAGGGTTTTAATTTGGAATTTGGGATTTGATTTTATAATTCTCTCAGGAATTAACCAAAGGAATTTCAATTGGGGTTTTGTCATATACTCATGTGTATATATATGTATACATACACATATAGGAGAATCTTAGGGAGGGTTTCAAAAGAGGGTTCGGACTCGAATTAAATTTTTAAATTCGAGATTGCGACTCGGGGAAAATTTTTGGGGACTTTTTGAGAGAGGAATATAGGAAGGAAGATCTCGAGGGGATTTTAGAATTGGAGTTTAATTCTTGGGATTTCTCTGAGGAGGACTTTTGGTGAGAATTAATAGAAGGTCAGGGAAGGACTTTTAAAGGAGATTTCAATTACTCGGAACTCAATCCGAAGTTTTATTTGGGGAAATATTTCTGGAAGGTTTGGAAGGGATATATAAACTTGAATTTAATTCTTGAGATTTGAGGCAAATTTTGGGAAGAGAGTTCTCGATGAAATTTAGAGTTTCCGAGAGGAACAAAATCAACAAAATCAGGGGATTTAAATAGAGGATTTCAAAGGTGATTTCCGAAGGGTTTTATTGGAGGGCTTCGAATTGCAAAATTCGAACCCGAATACAGAGAATTTTTGGGAGGTATTTGACTTTGAATTTTTCTGAGAAAATTTAGGGAGAGACAATCGAATTGCAAAATTCGAGTCTCGGAACTTGAAGAGAGTTTGGGAATGAGGATTTAGGTTTTCAAGGGGTTTTGATCTGAGATCTATGGCACTTAATCCTTAAGCACACACAAAAATCCAAAAATTTTGAAATTAGGGTTTTTACTAAAATAGTTTTTAACGGCCCGGAAACCGGGGCGTTACATTACATAAAAAAGGTATACGGTCACATTTGAAATCATCGTGTTTGAAGGTGCTTTATCAAGACTACAGTGAGAAACAAGGATTTAAATCGAATTATCTCTGCAACTAATTGATTATGTAATGACAACTAATATTGTTAAATATTCATCATGGTGGGATCAACACAATGCGATAAAAGACAAATGAAACAACTCAAGGCAGTTGCATAGATACCACTTACAACAGGAAGCTGAGAACGGAGTAAATATATTTACGGATTTGCTAACTAACATTTGATTAAAAAATTGGAAGAGGAATCTTAAGAGATTTTGATCCACCCGATTCATTTGGAGATTCATGCGCCAGGACTTCCCCTCCAACTCTGATGATTTTAGCAACTCCAGGACTTCCCAACAGTGAGATCTAGCGGCAGCCTGACCAGACAGGATTCGAGGTTGGGGTCGTGGTGGGAGGGGTGTGTGTGTTGGGTGGGGGGGAGGTGGGGGACTTGTAGTGGCCTAGCGGTAGACTGTGAAGACGGGGAGCGGCGAGGGGGCGGACATGGACAAAGAAATCAGCCAGATGTGTCGCCTGAGACAGGAAGATGGCGGTGGAGGGGCAAAGAAGCTGGCTGAATTAGAAGGCGGCGATCAGCGGTAATATATTGAGTGGCGATAAACTCCTGAGATAGGGAAGATGACGACTCGGGGGCACGGAAGGCGATGAAGATGGCATCGGTGCCAGTGGTGGACAAAGATGCTGTTGAGGATGGGGCAAGCGGGAGAATGGCGGAGGGGTTCGTTACTTCGTCGGCAGGCTTCGCAACGCTGCCAGCGCATGGTGCAGGGTTTGGGAGGGAAGTAGTGCCAGCAACAGCTAGGTCAGAGGCCAAATATATATGAGAACGTGGATGCAATATGAGCCTTCTGATTGTGATCCAATGGTTTAAAATTTGTATGATTTGGACTTTAGTTTTCTATCAAATTACATATAGGTAGGCCCCATATATATAACCTATTGGTGTGGTTGCAATCTCAGAAAAAAAAACACATACTTTTCGAGTGGCTTAGTAATATTTTTTATAGATTTTGCCTGTGCAAAGTGCAAACATTGCGTGCATCCTGAACTACATCAGCATGATGCACTCCAACATGTACAGTACGTCAGGTAGCTGGAATATGATCGTCGATTCAGATGAACCATTGCAATGATGCAAAAGCAATAGACATCTTCTTATTGCACCCACTACCTTTGAGGATATCATGACCCCAAAAGAATGAATGACTGGTTGATGCGCACCAATGGTCGAACTAACCGTACAATTCAAGTTCATTTTACAGTTTTCAACATCTATCTGAAAGAAACAGTGCTCAACGGGAATGTCTGGTCCAACCCACACGCCACAAGGACATGTAGTTGCATGTGTACACCACAAGGATAATGCAGTGTTGTCTGAATAATTACAGGATTCACGATGCAAAGTCTCCCATACGGATAGAGGAATGCATTCAGAAGGTGCCTTTATATATATTAGCTCTGTCATGTGGAATACAACTATTATATCATCTAGTGCTCAACATGACTATCACAAGCTATTAGAATGAGTGGATCCATACACGCATAAATAACTACTCAAACCTTATTGTGTCCATGACCACGGTTAATACCTTTCACTATAATAACCACAATGCTGGGTAAGGAATAAATTAGATAGTTGTTGGGAGGGCTCACCAGTCCACTAACGAAATATGCTCGTCAAACCACTCGATGGTAGCAACTAGAAACTACATACCACATAGGACTCGATCCAAGAGCACATTCCCGCAATTATCTCAAATGTTTCTAATCCATGCTCATGCATAGCTAGCCCAGGAAAAGTGACCAGCCTTGCACTTTCATCAAAGCATTTGACATCCATATAAAAGGGAATACAGATAGATAGACTTAGAGTACAACTAGTTATTACATAGGCTGACCGGTGAAATTATTTAGAGTTCAGTGGAATGCATGTCTATCCCACATAGACAAACTGACTAGGGGTAAGCCCCTAGTTACAACCATCCTAAAACTCGCCATCACCCATAAAGCACTCATCACTAGCATACATCTCACCCGCATCAAAGCCTAAACAAAATATACACAAAACAAAGCAAGACTCAGTACATTATAAACATAATATACTGGCAATGCCAATCCTACCATACATATAGGCTCTATTTAAAGGAAGGCTAATTGTAGGTTCAGTTTAACATAAAGTAAGTTTTTTTCAAAGACATTCGCAACGGGAGTTTATAAAGCATTTAAAACATGTACATAAAGTAAATCATTGTGATCATCATAGTAATATCATGGTATCATGCCTGCTGCCATCCATGGCAACAAGCTATCAATCCCATCATCATATAACCATAAATGAAGTAAACCATCCATCCATGTCTCATTTTTATAAGTAAGTTCATAAATCATAAATATATACTCAATAGACACAACCATGTCGCTCATGACCCTAAGCATGACTAATCAATTAGTTTTAACTCCATAGAGTATGCACACTTTTTGCACACGATGCGATGTAGTAATCATGCGAAGCATGACACACGATACCAAGGGTACCCGATTTACTACTCGCGACTTAGTCATTACATTGCTTAAAACTTAGCCTTGCACCAGCACGGTAAGTGTGAATCCGCCCTAGGAGCAACCCTAGAGCCATTTGGTGGCAGGCCCATGCCTTGAACCTAACATCATGGTAGGAAACCGAGACACCCCAAACCTTGTTTGCTAGAGAAACACCAACAAACCTAGGTTGGGGATCATTATTGCCTGTGGAATACGTACCAGTCCCAGGATACACAAATTGGTACACACATAAATAACAGTGGATCATTGCAGATTTAAAACCAAAATTATTACATCACTAGGAATTGTCCTTACATACGTTGCCATCATGGACAGGCCCATAGATGGACAACACAAACACACTGAGATCACACAACACAACATCAAGGCAGAAGCAACAGTGGCGACAACTACGCGACTAACTAGCACAAGGGACTAGGCGACTAAGCACCTAGGCAACTAACCAAACCATAGGAATGGTTTGTGTCGATACTTTGTATCAGCAATATTGATGTTAGGGCTACTCATCAGGCCAAAACTTTATGGAGTTCGAAAGACAAGACGATTTATACTAGTTTAGTGTGGAAGCCATGGACCTCGGGTACCTCAAGAAAGGCAATTACGGCCACTCGAGCAAAGGGTACGCCGGTCCCTACAATTGGAGATAGAGTAAGACTCGGCTTCATATTACCTTGCATGACAAGGAAAGAGATATAGTACTAGCCGGATACTCTATGTACTGATAAGAAAAACTCTTGGTCGTATCCGACTGGGTTTTCTACCCTGTAATCCTCATCTCTCTAGTATATAAGGAGGGGTAGGGAGCCCCCTGGGGCATATAACAATCTCACCAGAGAATACAGCGAAAGCAATACACCACAACTGGAAGTATGGTATTACCTCACCTCGAGGGCTTGAACCAGTATAAATCTCGTGTGTCCTTTCGAATCCATTGAGTTTAGGTCCGACGAATAGCCCAATATAATTATTGCCGATACAAAACATCGATAGTTGGCGTGCCAAATAGAAGCTTCGTTGGGATCATCGTCATCAAGCCCGATGGATCCAACTGTAACATCCTAAAAATTCGGTTAAGAAAAATACATAAATTTTTAAACTTTTTAAAACTTTTTGTATCATGCCATGTCTTCGGTTGCTATGCTTGTGATGTGATAAAAAAAGGGCGACCCAGATAGAGCAACCAACAAGACCAAAACCAATTTTAAAGTTATCTCGACAACTAGAAATAATTTATAGTCCACTGCAAGAAATGGAAAATTAAATGTTCTTTTAATTCTATAAACTCATCACATGTTTAATAAAGAGGAACTAACCTCCATCCATAAATTAAAGCGGAGGTTAAAATGCCAATTTAATTTTCAACTATCACGAGTCAATTAATAAAATGGGCTAGCTACAACAATTATTTTGGAGAACAGAAACCAATAAGAAGAGATTGCATATCCAATTAATTTCCCCAACCCTATCACATGAAATATTAGAATGAGCTAAGCTTTCAACCTATAAATAAAATGTGGAGATTAAGCATTTTTTTCTTCCAAACCACGGAGTACACATACTACCTTAACTAAGCTTTTGAATAAAATCAAGTACGAAGCACTAGGGAATTAAAGGACTTTAATTCACAAAATTTTTTTTTATAAAACTTCCCAAAAACATGATAAACTATTTATCTCCCAATATATATATACACACACACATATATATACTAACCAAATTAAAAAGAACACCATATATAAATAAGCTATTCTCTTTGGGGGAATTTGAAAATTCAAAATTAAAATTTGAACCCTCAGATGTCTATGGGGAAATTGAAAATAGGCTTTATATTGTAATTTGAGATTCAAATCATTCGATTTCAAATTTACAACTTCTTGAATAAATTTTCTCAAAATGGAAAGCAAAAAGTTTTTATTACATGTTCTTCTCTGGGCTCAAACTCTTCTCCTTCTAGCCGAGCCCATTGACCAGCCGGACTAAGCAAGCCGGCCAGGTCATGCCCGCCAGCTAGGCCAACCTCTTCTCCTTCGAATTTTTTGTATTTTTATATTTATTTATTAAAAGATTTGCAAAAGTAGATTTTTGTTTGAAAAAATTACAAAAATAGACTCCCACCGCCCTCTGGGAGGGCGATTTTTAAAAATCGCCCTTCCAAAGGGCGATTTGATGACGTGGCTGACGGCCGTCGACCCCCCGGCCGACGGCCGTCAGCCATTTTGCAAGCGGCCCCGGCCACCCAAAAACCGCCCTCTCAGAGGGCGGCAAGGGGGCCGCCTGGAAAATGCGTCCCGGGGGCCGGCCTCCCCGCGCGCCCGCAGGCCGGTTCCCCTCGCCCGCCGCCCGCGCCCGTGCCCTCACCGCGCCCTCGCCCGCCACCCGTGCCCGTGCCCTCGCCCGCGCCCGCGCCCGCGCCCTCGCTCGCGCCCACCGCCCGCGCCCTCGCTCGCGCCCACCGCCCGCGCCCCGTGCCCACGCTTCGCGCCCGTGCCCGCGCCCGCGCCATTTTCCAGGCGGCCCCCTTGCCGCCCTCTAAGAGGGCGGTTTTTGGCTAGCCAAGGGCCCACCTGCAAAATGGCTGACGGCCATCGGTCGGGGGGCAGATGGCCGTCAGCCATATCATCAAATCGCCCTCTGGAAGGGCGATTTTTAAAAATCGCCCTCTGGGAGGGCGGTGGGAGTCTATTTTTGCAATTTTTTCAAACAAAAATCTACTTTTGCAAATCTTTTAATAAATAAATATAAAAATACAAAAAAATTCTTCTCCTTCCTTCTCCCGGCCTTTTCTCCCCGGCCCAGCATAGCCCGCCCGAGCCCAAGCCTACCTCCTTCCCTAGCCACGTCGCCCATGACCTGCTCGGTAGAATGCCCCGACGATGTCGCTGCGTCCATCAGGCCAATCGTTGCACCGCTGCTGCCACGACACCGTCTCTTGCGCCCCGCCGCGACTCCCGCCGGCGAACACACGCACGCGTACCCGAGGACATGCGCCCATGCCCTACGTGCTGCCCACGCCACGCCGCGAATCGCGCCGGCAAGGACGCATGCTGGATCGCGCCACAAGCATCGTGACAAGCACGCCCCTCCACCCGCTGGATCGAAGGAAGCCACGGGCGCCATGGCCACCGACGGACCTCCGGTCCGAAACCATGCAGGCGCCTTCTTCCCCCACGCAACTCCCTGCCACCTTGCTCCTTTTCTGCACTGCCGCCTGCCTCCTACTGCCCGCCCCATGTCCTAAGCGTGCCTGCCACCTCTGTGCACGCCGCCACCGCCGCCCACGTGCGTCCTTGTCCTGCATCCGCCTCTCCCCCCCACACACAAACACCTTCCCCATGCCATCCTCGCTGAAGCCCGTGCCTATAAGAATGGCGGCCGAGCTCGCCTCGCCATGCACATCTCCTCGCCTTCACCTCATACTCCGGTGAGCACCCCGCCGCATCCCGCCGCTCCTTGCCCACTGAATCTCACCGCCTCTCGTCGCTCACCCAGGGACCGACGAAGGACTGGCACCGGCGCAGTGGAGCAAGGAGGAGAAGCACGAGCTAGGCGTCGTTCGACGCTGCCAACCGCTGCCGCTCGGTGAGCCCCTTGCCTACCTTCATCCCTCCCTCCTCCGCTGCTCCACCATGCCACAGCGCCGGGCCATCCCAGCCCCCCGCGTGCCGCTCCCAGCCACCGATCCGAAATTGTCGGAGCCTGGCGACCCTGCCAAGGCCACCGCCGGCTCCCTTCCGACCCACCATCTCTAGCCGAGAGGCCCGCCACCTGCAGAACACCGGCTGCGGCGTCCGGCCACCTCGGCTCCCACGCGCACCACTGCTGGATCCCCGCGCTGATGGCCACCAATTCGGGCCGCCGCCGGGTTCCCGCGCCGACGAGCCGTGCGAGGATAGATTAGCGAGAGAGAGAGAGAGAGAGAGGGGAATCGGGGGAGGAAGAAGATGGGAGGGGAATTAATCCCCCTCCCAGCGGCTGACATGTGGGCCATGCCTTTAGGAGTTAATAAAAAATTTAAGAAAAATAATATCCTTAATCTATTAGTATGACATGTGGACCCCACTGTCTTAAAAATCTTTTTAATTTTTTACCTCTAAGTCGATGACAAGTGGGCCCCAGGCCACCTCTCGGTCAGCTTGACCCGGTGGAGGTCAACTTGGGCCCCACCTATCAGCCACATAGCCTTTTCTCTTAAAAAAATAATTCTGAAAATAAATAAAAATAGCTCAAGTCCTTTTTCCAGCAAAGGGAAATCTAGAATAACCTTTGAAAATTCATAACTAATTCAAATGAGATCCAAATTGAATGAAACTTGGCTCTAAAATTGTAAATTCAAGCTCTACATTTTGGACCAAAAATAATAGTTATCACAATATACTTTTTGCACAAATATGAAATAATGACAAGTGGATAATTATTTTCTTTTACTAAGAATTTTCCTTTGGACCAAATTACAAATTCAAATAATGGGAATAAGACCTCTAAACTTTAAATTTGCATAACACTACCATGAAACTTAAATTATAAGAAAGATCTAAATAATATCTTATACAAAAAATTGTTTCTAAGCATGTATTAACTCCAATTAATAAAAGTAAAGACTCTAAAGTATAAGACTATAAATAACCACCACGAACCATAGAAAACCCTGGTTTATTCCAATTTGTATGGAAAAGTATAAACGGTTTACTAAGTGTTCTTAAGTAAAATTTTGCACCTACTTAAACTTATAGGAAATAAATGCATTTTCTAGATGACCTTGATCTAAAGGGAAATGCATAAATCATGGATCAACACACAATATAAATAATTAAATCCTACATTAAAAATTACCTTACCAATGTGTTGACTAAAAAATAGTAGAAGGCACCCTAAGAATACATATACATCGAAATGTGCTCCTAAACATAAAATGAAGAATACATATCAAGGCTTCGAACTATTAATTCGACTCACAAGTTCAATTCTCCACAAAATAGCTAAACCTACAAGGCCACAAAGCTACTTAACGAGAATTTGGCTCATGATTGACCAATAAAATCTGAAAAAGAAAACCAACAAATGAATGTCAGGAAATAAATCTTGTGATACCAAAACCCATCATGGGCCCTTTTGAGTTTGTAACCCTCTAGCTAACCTTGCCAAGCCACCTCGAAGGTAGGTTATAAACCTACCTCCCCCATGCCAAGCCAGTAGTCTAACCCTTGGATAGTAGCTTGTCCACACAATCACCCCTAGCCCTCGATCGCCACTGTCGGAGAACGAAGCCTCGACGGCGGGAAGTCGGGAGACCCCCCTTTTGAGGTTCGGCCAGGGGAGCTGTTTCTCAGGCGGAGTCGGCGTCAGGCGGAACGATAGGCGCTCGGGAACAGGGGGCCCGAGCTGGAGACAGAGAGGTCCGGATCGTCCGCTTGGGATCCGGACCGTCCGAACCGTGAAGATCACGCGGGAAAGAGGCGGGACGGACCCGCCGGAGCGTAATACCCTACTCCTGTGTGTTTTGGACTATCAGAGAGAGAGATGAATGTGGATCGGAGTTTACAAGGAGGACCCCGGGAGCTCGGAGGCTCACCGGGAGCCCGGAGGTGACGTCGGTCGTTCTACCAGCGACCGGACTCGAGAAAGGAGAAGGAGATCCCTGTTGTCTAAGGCTGGAGCTTGAGCTGCCTGCGTTCGTCTACGGCATGGATCCTCCTTTATAGGCGAGGGGAGTCCACAGCGCCGAACGCACGTGAGAGAGCTACATGAGAGGGCAGGTATGGCTTGTTTTCTCACTGCCTTGTCGCCGTCTTGTCTTGCACGTCCGCCCGCTGCCGCCTGCTGCGTCGACGCCAGGTAGGTCGGCCGCGGAGGACGGCTGGGGCGTGGAGATGTGACGGCGCACGTCTCCAAGTCAAAAGGCTCTGACGGTGAACAGCGATTGCACAGTGAAAGGGGCCTCCGTAGTCAAAAGGCTCTGACTGCACAGAATGGGACGATGGCGCCCGGAGGCAAGGCACGGCCCCGAGGCCAATGACGCCCCGGGGCCGAAGTCGACGGAGACGGCGCCCCGGGGACGGGCCCGGGGCCGATGGCTACGACGCCCCGGGGACGAGCCCAGGGCCGATGTCGATGTCTCCCCGGGGACGAGCCCGGGGCCGATGGAGGGATGGCCCCCCGGGGAACTGACATGGCCGGAGATCCACGCGTCCCCGCAGAACGTGGGACCCCCAGTCCCATTTCGTCGACAGTGGCCCCTGGCCCTGTTGCTCGGCCGGGATTAGCCCCGGGCAAGAACAGGGCCACGTCTTGAAGAAAAGAGGGGACACGGGGTGAACCTGGTTCGCCTTGGTCTGGTGTAGCTTGAAGACTTGCTAATTTAGACGGGATATGTGCCCGGGACCGGGGCGTTGCCATCGAGTTCTTCGCGGGAACCCGCTGGCCTGAGATCGCGGCAGCAGAGAGGCGCGTCGTCCAATCGATGGGTGCCACCGAGCTTGCCACCGACGAGGCCTCCCGCGCCTGATCCGAGATGGAGGCGCGGGAGAAAGAAATACTCTCCCGAGAGTAAAGCGCCTGGGCCTAAGAGGCCGGGCTCGCGTCTCGGGGGTGTAAGTTCGCCGTGCGCGAGGAAGTCGCGGTAGTTCGCGAGGAGGTCGCGGTGGTTTGCGAGGAGGCGTGGGAGGCCGTGTTCGAGTCCGCTGCCCCAGAGGCAGGGTTCTTCGACCGCGGCGAACATCTTGTAGAGCCGATGCCTGAACCGAAGGAGACGGCTGTCGCCTTCGAACGCCGCCCAGCGGGCAGCCCCCGCTGCTCCAGGAGCTCCGGTAGCCGCCCGCCCCGGGAACTCGGTCCCCGGGACGGTTGAGGCCGTTCTTCGGCCCCTGCCGCCGAAGCCGAAAGGTTCTGACCACTTGGTCGGGTTGTCCATGGGGAGCCGGGAGACGCCCACGCGTGGTCGCGCGGATGACCGGAGCGGCGTGCCCCGCCGCCATGTCATTAATGCCGGTAGATGATGTCGGCCGGGAGAGGCCGATCACCGGGGGACGTCGAACACCAGAAGGAGCCGATCAGCTCCGAGGAGCCTAAGCCGATCCAACCGGAAGGAGCCGATCGTCTCGAGGCTTACTTCCCGAGCTCCTCGGTGCGGGAGTCGTGAGTCCCGGGACCGGGGAGCGGCGCCCGGGACCAGGAGCGTCCCGCAATGTGCCCCGGGGACGCCGCCTGGGGCTAGAGCTGTGGGACCTGGGACCGGAAGGCCCCGGGCACGGGATGGTTTTGTGCCCGGGGCCCGAGGAGGTGGCTCCCGGGACCCGGGCGTCGCCACCGAGTTCTTCGTGGCAACCCGATGGCTAGAGGTCGCGGTAGCAGAGGGGTGCGTTGTCCAATCGAAGGGCGCCACCCAGTCTGCCGCCGTCGAGACCTCCCCCGCCTGGTCCGAGATGGAGGCGCGGGAGAAGGAAACACTCCCGAGAGGAAAGCGTCTGGGCCGAAGAGGCCGGGCTTGCGTCTCGCGGGTGTGTTTTCGTTGTGTGCGAGGATGTCGCGGTGGTTCGTGAGGAGGCGTGGGAGGCCGTGGTCGAGTCCGCTGCCCCGGAGGCAGGGTTCTTCGACCGCGGCGACCATCTTGTAGAACCGATGCCTGACGAAGAGGTCGGGGAAGATGCCGGTTCCCTTTTGACACCATCTGCGGTCGCCTTCGGGGCCTGGGGGACCTCCATGCCCCCGGGTGCTCCCCTGCCGACGTCGTCCGGCGCCGCCTTCGGGGTCCGGTCAGAAGCACAGCGGTGACCGCGCCCCGTGCGATCCGGGCCTCGCTCGCGCTCGCGCACCGATTCTGCCTGTCTTGTACAAAGAAAGGTATTCGCATATGTATATGATTATGTTTATGTTTTTGTACCTTAGTTTATTGTGTTGTCCGGAGGTTGCTGGTGTTCGGGGACGCCGAATACTGGGCGCCGTCCGACAGCAGTCGCGGACAGCCATTGCGCCTGAGGCTCCTGCCCGGGCCCTGGTGCAGCCGCCTGCCCCAGGGAGCTCGGTCTCCGGGGGTAGCGAACGCGTCAGTCGCCTTGCGGAGCGACAAGGTCCGCAGGCTCGGCCCCTTCCGTCTTCCGGATCTAAGCCCTCCGCGCCCCCGGGCGCCATTGGCCCAGAGGGCATAGCGAGGCCGCGAGGATACTTTTGATTGGTCGAAAGCCCCTCGGGAACTGACCCCGCCCGGGCTCGGGGTCGCCAGGCAACGAAGTCCCCGGCGCCTCGGCCGCGGCCGGGGGGGAGCCGGCCAGGTCGGGCACCACGGCCCGTCTCGGGAACCTAAGCCGACCGTACAAATAGAGGAAGAATACGATTTAAGCAGTATACAAGTTCGGATAAGGTACGTATCTGGAGGTTGCGGAGGGCGGCGTGGCTCTGCGAGCACTATCCCGGGGCCAAGAGCGTTGCTCGCTCCCGGGAACGCTGAATGTCGGCCGATACGCCGTGATCCGCCGTAGCGCCCGGAGCCTGGAGCAGCCGCCTGCCCCGGGAGCACGGTCCTCGATTCCTGCGAGGGGCCGAGGATGACTCTGGTGGGACGATAGAGTCCGCAGGCGTTTCCCTTCCCGCCTTCCGGGTCCGGGGGAGCGCTGCGAAGCCGCGGAAATGGACTTGACCGAGCGCGGAGTGGCCAGGCGGCGGCGCACCCGGCGCCTCGGCGGCTGCCGGGGAAGGGCCGGCTAGGCCGGGCTCCATGGGCCGCGTCGAGGTTCGGAAGGCCTGCCTAACCCTGCCGGGAACTGGTCTAATCTGCATATGACGAGTCGTGAGAGTATTTGGCTCGTTCCCCTGTTCGTTCCGTGCTACGATCAGTGGCGTCGATCACCTCCCGAAGGCGTCTTCGCGGTCGCGACCATGCGGAGGGAAAGATCACGCATAAGCATTTCACCCCCTACCTCCGGAAAAAACCGAGCCCCAAGCCAACCAGGCGGGGCACCGCAAGCCGGGGCTTGGACAGTGTCCAGGGTTTAGCAGGAGGGGATACGGTAGCTCGTCGGTAGGGGATTGATGATAATGCACGATCCCAACCGTCGCACGGGCGCGGCCCGGGTATGGCCCCGGGGGATGAGACAGCCATGAGCGCAACACATGGAAAGAGACGAAGGGGACGGTACTGGGATAGATAGGTTTATTGAATAGAAACGCTGATCATATGGAAGCGTATATACCAGGGGGCCCCGGTTAGTGCTGAGGTTTAGAGGCACTTACAGGATTCAGATAATATTTGTGAAGATGCTCCCAGGCTTACCGAGCCCCGGTTGGGAAGTTCCGATCACCAGGGGGGGCCTTCCCACGGGGGGAAGATTTCATTCCGACCCGTGCGAGGACACGGCGGAGATTCAAGCCTCCAACCCGAAGTGATCGGGCCCGAACCTTACGCTAAAGATAGCGCTTGAGGCCTTGCTGGCAACGAGCGACGCGGAACGGAGCGTGCCACCTTCGTTCCTCGAGGAAGTCGAGGTTGTTGAGCTGCATATTTGTCGTGGTCGACGCTTGTCGATGTAGCGCTGTACCCGAGAGCCGAAGGAGAGGTCTGGCGACAGAACGGCTTCGGCCCGGTAGACCAGGAAGACACGGGGTCTCCTCGGGCGCCTGGCTTGATGTGGTATGAATCGCCCCTGGGACCGCCGGGGGAAAGGTCTACTCTGTACATAGTGAACTGTGAGAGCGTCCGGTCCGTTCCCTTGTCCACTCCATGCTACGAGCCGTGGTGTCAACCATATCCCGAAGGCACCGTCGTGGTCGCGCCCCTACGGTGGCAGGGTTTGCGCATAACCCGGCCGCCGTACGGGCGCGGCCCGATGATACCTCCAGGGGGTGAGACCGCCCCGAACGCAACACATGGGAAACGACGAAAGGAACGAGACCGGGAAGGAAGGATAAAAAATGCTGTTTATGTAAAGTGTATATACATGGGGCCCCGGCCTGCGCTGAGTTTCCGGAGAAGTCCGGCGCTGGCCCGGGTTCGCCCAACTTACAGGATGTTTATACGGATAGATTTGTGAAGATACTTGATGTGCTAAGGATGGAGCTCGGGCTCGCTTCCCTCGCGAGCTCGAGTCCGGCATGTGCTCGGGACCCGGGGCCCCGGCCAGCGCTCAGGATATGTGTCCGGGACCCGGGGCCCCGGACTAGAATACGGTTTTGATATAAGCCGGGTTCCGGGGGCCCGGGCTTGAATATGGGATGTGAGACGACCTTCCGGAAGCATTCTCGCCGGGGCGGTGCTATCCAGGCTTCGCGCCCTATTCCGGGTGTCGCGTTCCTAGGCCTGCATTCGCCTTGGCGAGGCCGCCCTGGTTCGGCACCCTGGTGTCGGGCCCGGGACACGGATTCAGGAATCGGTGCCTCGGCTCAAATATGTGCCCGGGACCCAGGGGGCCCCGGACTGAGGCTAAATACGCGCGCCCGGGAGCCAAGGGCTCTCACCGGGGCTAGATACGCACCCGGGAGCCAAGGGCTCTGACCGGGAGGAGGTACGTGCCCGGGAGCCAAGGGCTCCGACCGGGGCTAGGTAGGCGCGCTCGGGAGCCAGGCTCAGACCGGGGCTAGAGCTGTGCGCGGGAGCGGAATTCGGCCCGTCCGCCAAGGGAAAAGGACCGTCCGAATTAGAGCGATCGGACCGTCCGCCTTCGCGTCGGACCGTCTGGTCCAGGGCGATCGGACCGTCCACCTTCGGATCGGACCGTCCGAATCGCCTTGAACGCGCTTGGCCTGCTTTTGGATGGCGCGGCATTCCGAGAGGATGTGCAAGTCCGTCTCGGGGACGGCGCACCACCCCCGGGCCATTGCCGGCGGCGGCGGCGCAGGTGCGGCCCTTTGCCGCTTATCGCCGCCGTCGTCGTCTTCGTGGGCGATGTCGCCTCGGGGGCTGCCCGCAGCAGCCACCGCGGAGCACTCGGCAGCCGTTTTGGCCTGTCAGGAGCTGTGCTCGAGCTCAGCTTCGTCGGGAGGGAGCGAGCTCTCGACGCCGGGAGAAGATCCCCAACCGGGAGGTGCCGGTCTATCGGGAGCGGTCGGTCAACCGGGAGCTAATCAACCGTGAGCGACCGATCAACCGGGGGCAGCCGTTCAACCGGGAACTTATCGACCGGGAGCGGCCTGCCCGGACTCGCGCTCGACGGGGCGGCGCGGTCCGGATTATCACCCCCTATATGTGTCCGGGACCCGGAGGCCCCAGACTTAGTCGGGACAAACCGCCCGGACTTGCCATCGCGTCCGATGAAGTCCGGGTAGTCGTACCCTACGTGTGTCCGGGACCAGGAGGCCCCGGACTGAGTCGGGACGAACCGCCCGGACTTGCCATCGCGTCCGATGAAGTCCGGGCAGTCGTACCCTAGGTGTATCTGGGAGCCAAGGGCTCCGACCGGGGCTAAATCTGCGCCCGGGAGCCAAGGGCTCCGACCGGGGCTAAGTACGCACCCGGGAGCCAAGCTCCGACCGGGCTAAGTACGCACCCGGGAGCCAAGGGCTCCGACCGGGGCTACTTATGAGCCCGGGAGCCAGGGGCTCCTGCCGCATGGGCTCAGGTCCCTTGAGAGGGGGCGAGCTCGAGCCCGCTACTGCTCCTGCCGGGACTTCTTGACGCGCTCGGCCAACTTGTGGACGGCGCGGCACTCTGAGAGGTCGTGGAAGTCCGTCTCATGGACGGTGCACCATCCCCAGGCTACGGCCGGCTCGAGACGCTCGAGGCGCCCGGCGAAGCGCTGGACGGCACGGCACTTCGTGAGGTCGTGCCGGTCCGTGTCGTGGTAGGCACCCCACCCCCGTGCTTCGGCCGGCTCGAGGCGCTCGGCCAAACGCTGAACGGCACGGCACTTCGTGAGGTCGTGCCGGTCCGTGTCGTGGTAGGCGCACCACCCCCGAACCAAGGCCGGCTCGGCACGCTCGCTGAGCGCCGGACGGCGCGGCACTCCGCGATGTCGTGCCAGTCCGTCTGGTGGAAGGGGCACCACCTCGGGGCTATTGCCGGCGGTGGCGGCACGCGTGCGGCCCTTTGCCGCTTGTTGCGACCATCGCCTCCGCAGGCATCGTAGCACCGGGGGCTACCCGTAGCCGCCAAGGCGTAGCCCTCGGCGGCCGTCTGGGCCTTCTAGCGCTTCGTCCTGTTCCGCCGTGACGCGGAACGTGAGGGCTCGCCACTTTCTCCAGGGCCCCTGTCGGGGGCCCCAGGACCTGCGGCAGCGTTCGCGCGCCGCTCGCGCTGCCGCTGGATCGTGACCCGGGCGTCCTCCTGAACCCGCGTCCAGTCCAGCCAGCCGCGGAGGTCGCCATGGTCCTTGTTGGCCGGAGGCCCAGCCCGCGGGGCTCGCGCCGCGCGCCCCCAGGGAGATGGGGAGCGTGGCGGGCTCGTTGCCGAGCTAGCGTCACCCGGCGGGGTAAGGCCGCCGAGTCCCTCGTTGAAGTCGCACGGATGATGGCCTCCTGCCATGGAATGCGTCGGTGTCGGAGGTGCCGGCGTACCACCTGAAAAGGAAACTCCCCCTACCTGGCGCGCCAGCTGTCGGAAGACGAAGCCTCGACGGCGGGAAGTCGGGAGACCCCCCTTTTGAGGTTCGGCCAGGGGAGCTGTTTCTCAGGCGGAGTCGGCGTCAGGCGGAACGATAGGCGCTCGAGAACAGGGGGCCCGAGCTGGAGACAGAGAGGTCCGGATCGTCCGCTTGGGGTCCGGACCGTCCGAACCGTGAAGATCACGCGGGAAAGAGGCGGGAGGCGTTTTAGACAGGTTCGGGCCGCCGGAGCGTAATACCCTACTCCTGTGTGTTTTGGACTATCAGAGAGAGAGATGAATGTGGATCGGAGTTTACAAGGAGGACCCCGGGAGCTCGGAGGCTCACCGGGAGCCCGGAGGTGACGTCGGTCGTTCTACCAGCGACCGGACTCGAGAAAGGAGAAGGAGATTCCTGTTGTCTAAGGCTGGAGCTTGAGCTGCCTGCGTTCGTCTACGGCATGGATCCTCCTTTATAGGCGAGGGGAGTCCACAGCGCCGAACGCACGTGAGAGAGCTACATAAGAGGGCAGGTATGGCTTGTTTTCTTACTGCCTTGTCACCGTCTTGTCTTGCACGTCCGCCCGCTGCCGCCTGCTGCGTCCACACCGGGTAGGTCGGCCGCGGAGGACGGCTGGGGCGTGGAGATGTGACGGCGCACGTCTCCAAGTCAAAAGGCTTTGACCGTGAACAGCGATTGCACAGTGAAAGGGGCCTCCGTAGTCAAAAGGCTCTGACTGCACAGAATGGGACGATGGCGCCCGGAAGCAAGGCACGGCCCCGAGGCCAATGACGCCCCGGGGCCGAAGCCGACGGAGACGGCGCCCCGGGGCCGAAGCCGACGGAGACGGCGCCCCGGGGACGGGCCCAGGGCTGATGGCTACGACGCCCCGGGGACGAGCCCGGGGCCGATGTCGATGTCTCCCCGGGGACGAGCTCGGGGCCGATGGAGGGATGGCCCCCCGGGGAACTGACGTGGCCGGAGATCCACGCGTCCCCGCAGAACGTGGGACCCCCAGTCCCATTTCGCCGACAGCCACCCACCCTTAGAAACGCTAGCTTCTTCGTCAGCCTTAGACCTAACAAGTTGGCTACCCTCGGCCCGAGCCTATAGGCTAACCTAACCTTTTTATTGTATTCCATGTTTGATTGTTGCTTGATTTGGTTCTTCTTGCACATCTAGTTGGTGCTGATCCGTATAGTGGCAAGGAACGTAAACGCGCCTCGAGGAGGAGCAGGTTTGATTGAGATTCAGTGCTAGGGCAATTTGGTAATCGTCCGCCCTGAGCAAGGCAAGTCACCACATTCCCCTCCTCGAACATTTTGATCCTAGTTTGCGAACTCATTTGTTTGTGAAATAAATTACATGCTATGTTTAAAATGCGATCCCAATTATTGATTATGCTGCCCTTGTATTGAGTAACTTATTCCTTGATGCCATGATATTAATCAAGTTCATAATTATATTTAATAAGAAAATTCTTAGCCATGCCTAGTTGCACTTGAGTGATTGAATCTCCCTTCTTCACGTCTTAAAGAAAAGGGAACGATTGATTGGGTAATCACTAGGGTTACAGTGATTGGTGAGGATGGAGACATGTCTTGCCATCCTGCGCGTATCATGAGGAACCATTTGCGAAAACCAAAAACAAAGAAAAATCTATTTCGACCGGGGCGGCAGGAAAAAAATTGGGTGGTTCTAGGAATGGCAAGTGCCGACTCTGGTCAATTAAGGACCGAGTCAAGAAGCTGTGCGGGAAACGAATTGAGTACGACCACATTTCTCGAATGGATATAGACCTAGTGGATTAGGACTTCTGTGCGGGGGCGGTACCCCAGTCATCGATTGGTTCTGCATGCGGATTGCGAATTGTTGTGAAGTGTTGAGATATTGTGATGACAAATGATGTCGAACTTAAAAATGCATCTATGTATAGTATTATCCCCTTACGATCTCGAGTCTAGGACTCCTCTCACCACTAGTAAGGCGGGTTGGTGTGCTAGGGGGTGCATAAGAGCTCATAGTCCATGGGGTGGGTACTGCAACCGTAGAGAGTCTAAAAAACCGGACCGTGACAAGTCTCGTGTGTTGGGACTCAGCTCATGTGTTGGGTACGTCAAGGAGTGCGGGTAAAGCATACATCCATTGTAGTGTGAGTAAATCAATCTATTCAAATAGCCGTTGTCGGCGAAACGGGACAGGGGGTCCCACATACCCCGGGGTCGTGTTGGTCTTCTGCCATGCCAGCTACTCCGGGCCCACGTTCTGCACAACTGGTGACCGGCTCTCCGGCTAAGTGCCCGGGGCACGAGCGCTGCCCGGGCCCGGGTGCGTTACCCCGTGCCCGGATGGGCCTTCCCCGGGCCCGGTAGCGCCTCCCCCGGTGCATCTTCCTCGGGCCCGTGGCCCGGGGACATTCCCCGGTCCTGGGTCCCGGGCACGATAGCCTCGGTCCCGGGTCCCGGGTGCCGACCTTCCCGGTCCCGGGCCCCGTGCACGACAGCCTCGGTCCCGGGTCCCGGGTGCCGACTTCCCTGGTCCCGGGTCCTCGGCCTCGGTCCCGGGAGCCGACTGACTCGCTCCCGGGTACGAGGTTGACCCGAGCGGACCAACTCTCCAACTCGAGGCGACGGAGCGTGACATGCCTTGCTCCTGTGGCGCCTGCTCCCTGTTCACAGTCAGAGCCTTTTTGACTACGGAGGCTTCTTTCACTGTGCAATCGCTGTGCAGTCAGAGCCTTTTGACTTGGAGGTGTGCGCCGTCACGTCTCCACGCTCCAGCCGTCCTCCGCAGCCGACCAGACGTGCGGCAGCAGCTCCGGCATGGCAAGCAGGCGGGCTAGCAGTACCTACTCCGGCGTGGCGACAGCAGCGCACGCGTGCGACGGGACAGACCATACTGAGAGAAGCTCTCTCTATCAGCATGTACCCTTAGCACTGTGGAATCCCCTTGCTCAATAAAAGGAGGACCATGCCAACGAAAAGAGGGGGCAATCGGCAGCTTAGATTGACTCCTGGAGCCCCGGTCTTCTTCTTCCTTGAGCCCGAGTCTTCTTCTTCTTCCTCGGCTCCGAGCTTAGCTCCTAGACAGTCTTAGCTCCCGGGTTAGGCTAGCTCCTGAGCTCCCGAGGAGAACACCTTGTAGAACAAACCATATTCTCTCCCACATAGCAAAACACATACAGGAGTAGGGTATTACGCCTCCGTGCGGCCTGAACCTGTCTACCTCCGCCTGTCTCGCTTGTGTGCCATCCATCAATCCATCCTCCACCGGACGCCGCACTCACCTGAGAACAACTCCCCTGGCCGAATCTCAAAGGGGGGGTCTCCAGACTCCCCGCCGTCGAGGTTTCATCCTCCGACAGTTGGCGCGCCAGGTAGGGGGAGTTTCCTTTTCAGGTGTTACGCCGGCGTCCCCAACACCGGCACACTCCATGGCAGGAGGCCATCGTCTGCGTGACTACGGCGAGGAGTCCGGTGGCTACACCCCGCCGGGCAACATTAGCCCCACGGCGGGCCCGCCGCGTTCTCCCTCTACGTCTTCTTGGGGGCGTGCGGTGCACGCCGCGCGGGCCGAGTTCGCTCAGTACGCGGCTTTGGCCCCTCCCCTTGCGGAGGGGGCCGGCAAGTGCACCGCCGGGTCCACCGCGGCCTCATCCATGAGGCGTGAATGGACGCGCCGCTCAGCGGTGCGCCGCAACCTCGACTTCCAGCCTGTGTCACCGCAGGAAGCCCTCCTGCGCCACCCCCCGGTGTTTACCGGGGCCGGAGGCTGGGAACGGCGCTGGCTCAACGAGGTCACCCACCTTGTGGGCATGGCCCATCACCAGGTCGCAGCAGTACAGGGGCCGAGAGAGCCGGCCGCGTGACTTCTAGTGCGAGCCGACCTGCTGCCCCGAGCCAGGATCAAGCCCAAGGCGCGGCACCACGCGCCACGCCCAGGACCAAGAACGGCCAGGGCGACCACCGTAACCGGCGAAACCGGGTGCGAGCTCATGAGGTCACCCGGGTCACAATGGAGCGGCAACGCTAGCGGCGCGCGCACGCCGCCAGGTGTTCCGAGGCCCAGGTCTCCAGCTCCAACCTACTGACGGGGAACCGTCACCCATCGCCCGAGCCTGCTCAGTACGGCGGCTCGGGTTTCCTGGCGCTCTCCCCAGGCCTCCGGCAAGTACGCTGGCCGGCCAAGTTCCGGCCCAGCTTGCCGGAGAAGTACGACGGCTCCATCGACCCTACAGAATACCTGCAGTTCTACACTACTGCCATCCAGGCGGCTGGCGGCGACGAGAAGGTGATGGCGAACTACTTCCCCGTTGCCCTCAAGGCCCAGGCTCGCTCCTGGATGATGAACCTCCCCGAAGGTTCGATTTACTCGTGGGAGAATCTCTACGACCAGTTCGTGGCGAACTTCCAGGGCACTTTCCCACGCCCTGGGACCAAGGCGGACCTCCACGCACTGCGTCAGGGCAGGGGCGAGTCGCTGAGGAGTTTTCTGCAGCGCTTCAGCCAGGTCCGTAACACTATCCCCCACATCGCTCCTCACACAGTCATCCACGCTTTTCGCTCAGGCGTGCGGGACAAGCACATGCTCGAGAAGCTGGGCACCCGTGACGTCCAGACCGCGGCCGAGCTGTTCAGCCTCGCTGACCTCTGCGCCCGCAAGGAGGAGGCCCGGGCATGGAACAGGACACGCCCGGAGACCCCTGACGAGGGCCCCGAAGAGGAGTCCTCACGCTCCGCGTCACGTCGGGACAAGAGGAAGCACCAGGAGGACAAGGTGGCCGCCGAGCACTTCGCCTGGACTGCTATGGGCGCTCCCCGGGCCGACGACGCCCGTGGGGACGACAACAGCGGCAAGCGGCAAAGGGCCGCACGTGCGCCGTCTCCGCCGGCAGTGGTCCGGAAGTGGTGCACCGTCCACGAGACGGATTCGCACGATCTCACGGAGTGTCGTGCCGTCCAAAGCTTGGCCAAGCAGGTCAAGTACTTCCGGCAGGAACCTTAGCGGGCCAAGCGCGATCGAGGCGGTTCGGACGGTCCGATCCCTCGGCGGACGATCCGATCGAAGCGCCACGGACGGTCCGACCCTTAGGCGGACGGTCCGAACCCCGCTCCCGAGCCGGAACAGCTTCAACAGGGCGCGAGTACCCCGACAGCACCGCCTCGGCAAGGGCGGGTCCGGGGAAGTCATCCCGATATGGTCCATGTCCTTACCTGGGCCCCCGTGCCCGGGCACATATCGACCATACATATCAAATCACATTTCAGTCCCGGGCCCCCTGGGTCCCGGGCACATATTTGAGCCGCGGCATGGATTCCCGAATCCGCGCCCTGGGCCCGACACCGAGGTGCCGAACCAGGGCGGCCTCGCCAAGGCGAGTGCAAGTCTAGGAACGCGACACTTGGAATAGGGCGCGATAGCCTGGACAGCACCGCCCCGGCGAGAATGCGTCCGGAAGGTCGTCTCACATCCCATATTCAAGCCCGGGCCCCCGGAACCCGGCTTATGTCAAAACCATATTCCAGTCCGGGGCCCCCGGGTCCCAGACACATATCCTCAGCGCTGGCCGGGGCCCCCGGGTCCCGAGCACATGCCTGCTCCCGGTCTCGAGGCTCGCGAGGGAAGCGAGCCCGAGCTCCGTCCCTGGCACATCAAGCATCTTCATAAATCTATGTGTAAAGACATCCTGTAAGTTACGGTGAGCCCGGGCCAGCTCCAGATTTCTCCAAAACCTCAGTGCTGGCCAGGGCCCCCATGTGTATACACTTTACATAAGCAGCGTTTTTAATATCCTTCCCGGTCTCGTTCCTCTCGTCTTTTCCCATGTGTTGCGTTCGGGGCAGTCTCACCCCCTGGGGGTACCATCGGGCCGCGCCCGTACGGCGGCTGGATTATGCGCAAAACCCAGCCGCCATACGGGCGCGACCACGAGGACGCCTTCGAGAGGTGATTGACGCCACGGCTCGTAGCATGGGGTGGACAAAGGAACGAACCGAATGCTCTCACAATTCATCGTGCGCAGATTACACCAATTCCCGGCAGGTTTTAGGCAGGCTTTCCGAACCTTGACGCGGGCTGCGGAGCCCGGCCTGGCCGGCTCCTCCCCGGCCGCCGCCAAGGCGCCAGGTGCTCCGCTGCCTGGCGACCCCGTGCCCGGCAGAGTCAGTTCCCGAGGGGCTCCCGGTGAGTCAAGAGTCTGTTCTCGCGGCCTCGCTGTGCTCCCTGGGCCAATGGCGCCTAGGGGCACGGAGGGCCCCCGGACCTGGAAGACGGAAGGGGCCGGACCTACGGACTTCGTCGCTCCGCAAGGCTCGCGTCCGGACTGCTCGTGCCCCCGGGGACCGAGCTCACGGGGCAGGCGGCTGTACCAGGGCCCGGACAGGGGCCTTAGGCCCAACGGCTGTTCGCCGCTGCTGGACCTCGCTGTCGGATGACGCCCAGTACTCGGCGCTCCCGGACACGGGGCCCCGAATACAAGCAACCTCCGAACAACACAATAAACCAAGGTACGAAAATATAAAAATCATGTACATATACAAATATCTCTCTTTGTACAAGATAGGCAAAGTCAGAGCGCAAGCACGAGCGAGGCCCGGAGATGTCGCACGGGGGGAGGTCACCGGTGTACTTCGCACCGGACCCCGGGCGACGTCAGAAGGGCAGCGCTCGGGGGCATGGAGGGCCCCCGGGCCCCGAAGGCGGCCGCGGATGGCGTCAGAAGGAAACCGGCGTCTTCCTCGAACTCTTCGTCGACATCGGCTCCACCGGATGCTCGCACCCGGAGATGCCGTCGCACAGGGAGAGGTCGCTGGCCTTCTTCGGACCGGACCCCGGGCGGCGTCAGAAGGGGACCGGCGTCTTCCTAGAATTCTTCGTCAGGCATCGGCTCCACCAGATGCTCGCCGCAGTCGAGGAACCCTGCCTCCGTTGCAGCGGACTCGGCCACGGCTCTCCGCGCTTCCTCGCGAGCCACCACGGCTTCCTCATGCGCGGCGAACTCACACCCCTGAGACGTGCTCCCGGCCTCTTGGGCCCGGACGCGTTCCTCCCGGGAGGATATTTCCTTCTCCCGCGCCTCCATCTCGGATCGGGCGCGGGAGGCATCGTCAGCGGCGGGTTTGGTGGTGTCCTCCAGTTGGGCGCCGCGCCCCTCGGCCGCCTCGACCTCCGGCCGGCGGGCCGCCACGAAGATCTCGGTGGCGCCGGTGCGGGCGGTGAACTGTTGCTTCGCCATCGCGCTCGCTGCCCCCGGGGACTAGGCTCCCGGGGCAGGCGGCCACGCCCGGGCCCGGAAGACGGACTTAGGTGCTACGGCCGTCCACGGTAGCTGGCGCCCGGAATCGGACGATGCCTGCTACGCGGCGTTCCCGGGCCCGGGACGACAAGAAACCAACAGCAGCAAAGATGAGCAATTTCCGGGATCGCCGCGGTTTCC
This sequence comes from Oryza meyeriana var. granulata, assembly GCA_003991445.1. Classification (NCBI taxonomy): domain Eukaryota; kingdom Viridiplantae; phylum Streptophyta; class Magnoliopsida; order Poales; family Poaceae; genus Oryza; species Oryza meyeriana. The sequence goes on along the minus strand of RYFJ01000032.1, from coordinate 168,750 downwards.
TCGCGTGCGGCAGTCTCATACTCCCGGGTCACGAGACGGCCTCGCAGGCCTGGACACGATCCTCCCGGGAGAGTGTTTCCTTCCCCCGCGCCACCATCTCGAACCAGGCGCGGGAGGCCTCGTCGGTGGCGGATCTGGCGGCGGCCTCCCATCGGACGACGCGCCTCCCCGCTGCCTCGATCTCCAGCCGGCAGGTTGCCGCAAAGACCTCGGTGGCAACCCTACGGGCGGTGAGCTGCCACATCGCCATTGCGGTCGCTGCCCGCCCGCTCCCGATATCAGCCCGGACCCGGGCGGACTCCCGCCGCTCCTGTCGGGCTGCCGCCTGCACTTGCCGGCGGCGATCGTCATCTGTTCCAGCGCGGAGTGTAGCGTCGCGTGTCCGCACGCCGCTCACGTTCGCCGAGCAGCAAAAGGTACTGGAGTCCGCTCCCCCCTCACGGGAGACGGGGGCCCTAGCATTCCCCTCTTCTTCGACTGCAAGGATGGGAATACGGATGGTCCGATCCCTCGGAGGACGGTCCGATCGCTGGGGTTCGGACAGTCCGATCCTTAGGTGGATGGTTTGAATCCGGCCCCTGGGTCCCGGGCCCATATCGTTTCCCGGCCAACAAGTCCGGTATACGTGAAAAGACATCAAGCTTCACCACCTCGCGGTGAACAAGGTGGACCCCGCATCTCCTCGTTTTTCCAAAAACGTGGCCCTGTTCCTGCCCGGAGTAGGTCCTAGCCGAGCAACAGGGCCAGGGGCCACTGTCGTCGAAACGGGACAGGGGGTCCCACATACCCCGGGGTCGCATTGGTCTTCTGCCACGCCAGCTACTCCGGGCCCACGTTCTGCACAACTGGCGACCGGCTCTCCTGCTATGTGCCCGGGGCACGAGCGCTGCCCGGGCCCGGGTGCGCTACCCCGTGCCCGGATGGGCCTTCCCCGGGCCCGGTAGCGCCTCCCTCGGTGCATCTTCCTCGGGCCCGTGGCCCGGGGACATTCCCCGGTCCTGGGTCCCGGGCACGATAGCCTCGGTCCCGGGTCCCGGGTGCCGACCTTCCTGGTCCCGGGCCCCGTGCACGACAGCCTCGGTCCCGGGTCCCGGGTGCCGACTTCCCCGGTCCCGGGTCCTCGGCCTCGGTCCCGGGAGCCGACTGACTTGCTCCTGGGTACGAGGTTGACCCGAGCGGACCAACTCTCCAACCCGAGGCGACGGAGCGTGACACGCCTCGCTCCCGTGGCGCCTGCTCCCTGTTCACAGTCAGAGCCTTTTTGACTACGGAGGCTTCTTTCACTGTGCAATCGCTGTGCAGTCAGAGCCTTTTGACTTGGAGGCGTGCGCCGTCACGTCTCCACGCTCCAGCCGTCCTCCGCAGCAGACCAGACGTGCGGCAGCAGCTCCGGCATGGCAACAGCAGGCGGGCTAGCAGTACCTACTCCGGCGTGGCGACAGCAGCGCACGCGTGTGACGGGACAGGCCATACCGAGAGAAGCTCTCTCTATCAGCATGTACCCTTAGCACTGTGGAATCCCCTTGCTCGATAAAAGGAGGACCATGCCAACGAAAAGAGGGGGCAATCGGCAGCTTAGATTGACTCCTGGAGCCCCGGTCTTCTTCTTCCTTGAGCCTGGGTCTTCTTCTTCTTCCTCGGCTCCGAGCTTAGCTCCTAGACAGTCTTAGCTCCCGCGTTAGGCTAGCTCCTGAGCTCCCAAGGAGAACACCTTGTAGAACAAACCATATTCTCTCCCACATAGCAAAACACATACAGGAGTAGGGTATTACGCCTCCGTGCGGCCCGAACCTGTCTACCTCCTCCTGTCTCGCTTGTGTGCCATCCATCGATCCATCCTCCACCGGACGCCGCACTCACCTGAGAACAACTCCCCTGGCCGAATCTCAAAGGGGGGTCTCCAGACTCCCCGCCGTCGAGGTTTCATCCTCCGACAGCCGTGCTCGCAGTTAACTGAGCGCCGTGACTTGTACTACTCTTGACTAGACTCATAATTTACTAAAATTGACTAATGGGTGGTTGGGATTATGGGATGGTGACGCTTTGGATGGCTATGGCTATTGTCCCTTGGGAGGCGATGGGACAATGAGTCATAGAAACTGCATGATTAGTAGTGGCAAGTCATTTTCGAGGTAGTCTTGGGATTAGCGGATAAACCTTCGTTGAGCAAACATTACGATATTAAAACTGTTTTTAAGTCTACCTTGCTAGGTCATAGGTATTCATGAAATGGATCTCAAAATTGGCTTTATGCAAAATAACCTTAGCCGCTCTTTGAATACCCTGTGCATAAGAAGCATATTTGCGTGATGGCTTGTTGAGTACCTATGTACTCACGATTGCTCAATTACCATGTTTAGCAGAAGAATAGGCCAGAAGAAAAGACCTTGCTAGTATGACCCGCATGCTTAGCAGGATGGATGGAGTGCCAGTTGGCTAGGTCGCGGCCCCCGTCATCTGCCTGTGGGCATGACGATTGGACCCCTACCACTACTCATTTTCTATTGATGTTACTTTGATAAGGTGTGGCCATTTTGGCCTTAATAAAGGTATAAGATCCTTTTGTCTTATTCCAATTCGTACCATGTGATGATCGAGCTATGTATGTGGGTACCAACTACTGATCCAGGGATTGGTACAGGAAAGCACATGAGGTTTCCGGTTTACTAAACTGGGGGTTGACACCAACCATAGGAGTTGACGGCATCAACTTCTCTCCTGGACAAGCCATCAGATTCAGGAGCCTCGACTTCATCGCCGACAATCTCGACAATCTCATCTTGTCTGAGTCGGTTTGAACCCGATCGGCCAGGGACCAAGCTAACTCAGCGTCGGTTGGCCTACTCAACGCCATAGCAGTTTTCAACATCCTGCTTTGGTAACACCCAAGATCTACGAGTTCTAGGACAACTCTCTTTCTTGATATTCGACTGGGATTCGGCTTTGAGCCGATCGAGATTGGGTCCAGGGGAGACAAGATCGTCAATTTTCCACTTGGACTCGACAACGCCGCAATAATCTTCAATTTCAATCTGATGCGGCAGACTTAATCCTCTGGAATTCGACTCGGATACGGCCCAGAGCCACTCGAGATCGAGTCCAGGGAGGTTGGAGTTGTAATCACCCCCCTAAACTACTCCGACTCCAACTCACAGTCGGACAGCAGCTCGGCAAGCTTTTTTCCACCGCGTGAAGTCTTCATGGCGTCCAAGGGCTTAACTCCCACTCAAGATGCATGCCGACTACACGATCAGCAAGAGGAGGCTCGTCAACTGCGCTACATAGAATTGCATGGCCCGCTCTTGAAAACATCTGCTGGCACGTCAACGCTTATCTCTCTAATCCTAAATATGCTTGCAAGCATGTACCATTCATGCCCTCTACCACAGGGATAAGCTAGACACAAATTTGATAGCTGTGTAGTGCCTGTAAGTGTACAACTGCTGCATTCTGCTTGTTCAGACTACCTATACAGTACCCACAACCTGATTTCATCATCCTTTTTTGCAGGATGAATTACGACATAGTGGAAAAGATGGGTAAACCTGTCGGCTTCCTAAACTCATGTCGAATAAGCAAGCCAAACTACACCTTCAAACTGGACAAGAAAAAATATCTACGGAGCTACTAGCCATGACCCCCGTAGAGAGGGATGCCTACGTTGCAGAAAGGCATAATATTAAAAATTCGGAGGTGGCCGCTTATATAGGTTGGGAAATGCACTCAATGCAAGACAAAGAAGCATATATGCTCCATACATCTTTGCGTAAGTTTGATATCCGGTTCATACTTCACCTCTACTTAATCATGACTTGACTAATAAAATATTTCACGGTATTTTGTGTAGCGACTATTGGATTTGCTTTCTTCTGTATCCAAAGTATAGCAAAGCTGTGGTACTAGACCCTCTCGACAAAAAGGACAGTACCTATGGCGAATTCCTCGGAATTTTAGATTAGTAAGTGATATATATAAATTTTAACTATGGACTTCTTGTTCACGAGCTGTTGTTATATGTATGACTAACTCCCTCTATATGCTCGGATAACGTCTACAAGCTCTACTATCGTGAGGGCAAATAATGGTTGAAAAAGAGAGATGATTTGCTGATCTGCAATAAGTAGTCGGTAATTAATGATGGACGTACCTTCTTATAATTCTATGTGCTAATCCATGTAACTAACTTACACTGTATTTATGTCTTACAAAGTGCCAAGCAACCCAAAAGAAGCGTGCTATGTGGACGAGTACCTTAGAGTCAATAGGAGCTACTGCATGAACCATGCACCTCTAAGTAAATCGTCAACTATATATACCTTTATTATAGTTACTAGTTTTTAATTGCTAACAATTTTTTTCTCTACATATTCTCGATGCAGCTTCCTAGATTCCAGATGTCTGAAAGGACGCTCGATGCCCTTGAGAATATACAGTAAGACATGTGCCACTTTATCCACTACGAGTGTTGCCACAAGTTAGGGCGGTTTTTCCATAAAGAAGGCCATGTGAACTTGGACAAGAAGTTCGAGTGCCTTGTTGACTGGGTCAGAAAAATCATATAAATTGTATATGTGAATCGAGTTGTAAGATATTTCACAAACATCATCTAGTACTATGTCTTTATATAATTACTATGTAAATATATTAATTAATAGCTTGTCTGAATTAATTAATGTTGTATATATTATCGGCTTCGATCGATAAACACAATCTTTTCTATTAATTATCCAAATAAATTATCATCGATTCTATATATATACACATAATATGTGAACCTAAAAATAAATTCAAAATTGATGGAAAATCGAAATTCAAAATTTGGCGCATAATCTTTACAAGCGGGCCACAGTGTAAAATTCCTCCTATGAAACTATCTTCACAGGCAGGCCACGTGACTAACTATGGGCGGGGTTAACCGGCCGCTAGCGAAAATAGTTTCACTGGCAGGTGCGCTATGTGTCCCATCAGAGAAAATGGTACCGTGCTAATGGTCGTTTGCCACCAGAGAAAAAGTTGCATTTTCTCTAACCATCAGTCACTGACGGTTGACCTAACCGTCACTAAAAACATAATTTGGCCATTGTTGTTCTGCCTTTTCGTAGCAGTGGTACTAGTGTGTGCGGCACATGCCTTGGTGGAGTCACGAGACTGGATGGGCTATTGATTGGTTGACGGTGACCGGGTCAAGCATATATGTATATAATGATATGAAACCAGAAAAACTGAATATTATCTCGGTGGTATGGATTATCAGTTTCGGATAATTGAATTCGCCGGATTTTAGTAAAATGATGTCAACATCTGGATCCACTGGATTTCAATAATTCCTCCTTCCCGTATCCACGTTCAACGGAATCTAGAGTTGGATTGGATCATCTACTTTTCTTTGTTAAACAAATTATATGCTGTGTAATATCTTTTATTCATTTTGGTATTCACAAAAGTCCATACTTATTATTATTCCAAATAAAACAATTAACTATTCAATATTTCCGTGGATTGCACGGGCCGATGACTAGTTATCATAATCCACTTCAGTAGCAAACCGAGCTTAAGGCTTTTCTCTCTCGTTGGCCTGATTAATTAATTAGTATAGTAATCACACACATCAATGGACGCGCGGGTACGTAGTCCACGGTTGGTGGCAGTTCACTCCCCTTTCACTCCCTATGTCCGGGCCACCGGCTTCTTCCCCATTGGACGCAGCGTCCTCCTTTTTCTTGTGCCGCTTACGCCACCACTACTGCATCATATCCGCATCTCCCTTTATATTAGCACCGATTGATCGCCACTCACCAGACACACATATTGCCTGCGTGCTGCAACTGATCATCCCACTTCAACCAGCTCCAAGCAACAACAAGAGCACAATCAGATCAGATCAGGTAGCTAGAACTAACAGTTTCAGAAATCAGAGAGTAGAGAGCGAGCAAAGGTGATGGGCAGCTCATCTGGGCTTGTGGATTGGAGAGGGAGGCCGGTGGACACCAAGAAGCATGGAGGTGTCAGAGCATCCATCTTCATCCATGGTGAGCTTACGACGATGATGCTATGTCTCTCGTTTTTTTTTGTTTTTGTTGCTATGTCTCTCGTTTGCTCAGTACTGAGAGTTGTTGGCTTCAGTTCATAGCTTGCTTCTATAATGCACACATATACTAGAAAAAAAAGATAAGCTTGTTTTATCATGCTGGGTCCAGCTATCTTTGAATATATATATATATATATATATATATATATATATATATATATATATATATATATATATATATATATGTGTATATGTTAGTTCAAATTTACTTGGATAAGGACCTTCAACTTTCAACTATGGTACAAAATAATCATTTTTTTCCTTCAAAATTAACCAAATTTCGCCGTATTTACCTATCTCGAATTTAATTTTATCCTCAAATTTAAATTTTGAGTTCAGACTCAAATTAAATCTTTGAACATGTTTTCTTCAACAATGAAAACCTAATCCAGTTTCTGCATAGAGCATACTTAACACAAGACAATTGCTAGAAAACTCAGTTTGCCAAACCTGACAACGATTTGCAAGCCTGTTCTGTTCTGACTTGCGCGGATCATGGCTTGCAGCTATGGTGCTGCTGAGCAACGCGGCCAACATCGCCAACATCATGAACATGGTGAGCTACCTTCGGGGCACCATGCACATGGGCGTGGGGGAGGCGTCGACGACGGCGAGCAACTTCTTCGCCGCGCTGCAGATGTTCTCCATCCCGGCCGCCTTCCTCGCCGACTCCTACATCAAGCGGTTCTACGCCGTCCTACTCTTCGGGCCAATCGAGATTGTGGTATGAAATTATTAAGTACTACATGTCTATGGTTAGGCAATTGTGACTGTTGGACAATTCAGAAATTTTCTAAAGTCCGGACAATGTCCAGTACCACTATTTGTTACTAGCACCATAGACACATCTCACTGTAGCGGCTAGACAATGTAATTTTTTACAATGAAATAGTATGGGAGGCCTATACCGTATATTAATTTTAATAAGATAAAGTTTATGGACAGAAGTGAAAAGAAAAAATTAAGTTGTTGATGGATTGGTTGTGACTATATTCACAAGTTAGAGAAGTGTTATTTATTTTTTTTAGTTTTTCTAGCCTTCTAGGACGTGGGCTCTCCAAAATGAAAGTGTCTTATTTTGTTTGGAATGAGAATAAAGAAAGAATCTTCATACATGGCAGCTTATCTTGTAGGTTTGATTTTGCTTGTCACGCGTCAACTTTTAGTTTGATTTGTATGAAGTGATGACAATAGGGTTGTCACTTTCGTCCTTTATGAAAATACAAAATATCAGCCACCGGGTTGGACCAACTCCTGAAAGTGGATCGGGAGGGCCATGTATATGATAAGCAATCAAGCAACCCCTCACACTGGTTGCACAGTAGAACTTAACATAAAAATGCACTGAAGTGTGCACACAAAATATGTAATAATTTGAAAATGTCAAACACAACACGCACTACCATGCAAACATTCAAAGAAAAAATTGGGTATATACACACATATATAGATATATAAAAAGAAAGAAAACATACTATGAACACAGTAAGCTTTACTGTTCTGACAGTCTACAGTGCATAGAATTTCTCTTTTTTCCTCCATGCATACATCAAATGATTAAATAAAATTTTATTCCCGCAAAAAAACAAAATAAAATTCTCACACGTGACATCACGTTGTAAATCTCTATTTTTTTTCACTATACTTGTCATAGCATAGCACCTGGGGTTCTTTTGGTTCGACATTGAATCTTGATACCAACAATTAGCTAGTAACAGTTTACCCAAAATTTTTAAGATTTATTAACTAGACCATAGGTTCATATTATTAGTATTCTACTTTAGGCCCATCTGGTTTATGCATGGTAGGAGAGATAGCAACACATCACCATAGGCATATATATGATGAAAGAGGCAGCCTATCATGGGACAAATGCAATGAGGGTTAGCAGTGGCACTATTGAGATGAGGTGACCTTTGTCCTTGAGAAGGCACGAGGTTGGTAGGTTATGAATGAAGTAACAATTATGGAATGGACCGGGAATCATGGGCTCTTGAAACAGACCAAAGGGAGGGAGAGATATGGGGTTTTTAAGAATGTGTTCTTTTGATTTCACATGATTATTGGAGCATCATGATCTAAGAAACGACATATATACTTTATGTTACTTTTCTAACATCACCATTAATCACTTTTTCTTAAATAACACCTACTCCTTTTCCTTCAACCATTCAAGAAACTGTCAACTTTGCAACTGATCTCTCAACTACTATATGCATAATTAAGGCTGACGTGATTGGCAATCAGTCTGCTAAATGCGGATTAATGGCCAGAAATTTAATTGAGAAAAAGATCTCCACCACCAAATAATTGAATGACAAGCAACTTTCCCAAATTAATAGGGAAGAAACTAAAGAAATAACAACGGTAAATAATGCCAAGTAATCAGGTATACAAATACATGTTTGTTTGAAAGTCTAAGGGTCCAAGAAATCGGTATGGCTCCACTAAATAAAATAAAAATTTGACCAGTAAACTGCCTTGTAAATTTAAAGTACAAATTTTAAGAATTCGTCCTTCTGGCCAGTAACTAGCCCAAAAAGTCCTTACAGTCCACAGCTCCGAACCGATTACCATCCAGTTGCTACTGATTTTTCGAAGCTTGCAAGTAACATACACATCAACAAATCCGCACACAAAACCAAGTTCACTCATGTTTTAGCTTGAAAAGATTCTAAAAGCCGTCTTCATAAATCCTCCTTCCTCTTCAAGAAAGCCGCAAATTAGATGCAGTAAGTTGCATATCACTACCACTGGTTGATTAGGGAGGGGAGGTCATCAGTGCAACCAAACAAATCAACAATTGCAGTACCGATACATCTACATCAACAAGATCAACAAATCATAATTCATCATATAAAAAGTTTGATAGCCTACAGATCAACCAGAATCTCAGCAAATGACATGCAACCAAGATACATGCAATGGACGCAAAACTTGCATACACATGGAACCAAAATAAGAGTAAATCAACCAAAAATATCAACACGTTTTTCTAACAGAGTCATATAGGGGAGGAAGTAGCTAGGCCCACAGAACTCTACATGTTGTCCTCAAGTTCACCATCCTCAGCTTCCGTTGGCCTCCCTCCTCCTTCCTCGAGTCGCAGCAACCAAGCATGGCATGTACTGATCACATGGCTAGCACCACCGTCGTACCGAGGAGGTGTGGCGGTAGGCTGGTGACCACTGTGGCAACCATGGCAGGGTTGGAGTTGGGGAGACACCACAATGGGCTGGGGATCGGAGGCGTGGAGATGGGGAGAGAGTGAGACAGAGAGAGGGAGAAGAGACGGAGACTGCGAGTGGGAGAGACGGTCGAGATAAGGGAGAGAGATATGACTTAAAAGATTTTTTGCTCTCCTGGACTCGATCGGTTTTTTATTGGTTCATTAATCCTCGCTGATCACATCCATATCATTTTTTAATGAACCAGCACTAATAGCTAGTCTCATCAGTTTCGGTTTTTATATATCCAAAGAGTGCATGAGAAATCACTACCAGTGTCTGTTTTGTCCAACCGGCAATGATAGGTGGACATGTTTGAGCCCTCTTAAAGTAGTGCATGTTCAGTAATAATCAGGAATCCAGGAGCATGGTGCAAGTAACACATGATCCAGAAAGATTTTCACACATGGATGGTCTATTGCATCGCAGGGCTACATCCTTCTAGCAATTCAGGCGTACACCCCCTCGCTGCACCCACCACCGTGCAGCCCTGCGGCGGCGGCGGCAAATAACACCTGCGAGCCGGTGCGCGGCGCCAACCTGAGCCTTCTGCTGCTGGGCTTGTACCTGATCCCGATCGGCGATGGCGCGGCGAGGGCGTGCCTGCCGCCGCTGGGCGGGGACCAGTTCGACCCGGCCGACCCGGACGAGCAGCGGCAGGAGGCTAGCTTCTACAACTGGTACACCTTCGCCGTCTCCACCGGTGGCTTCGTCGGCCTCGTCTTCATTGTCTGGGTGCAGAACAGCAAGGGCTGGGGCGTGGGCTTCACTGTCTGCGCCGCCTTCGTCACGCTCGGGTTGCTGGTCTGGGCCGCCGCCTTCCCGCTCTACCGGAACCAGCTGCCGACGGGGAGCCCCATCACAAGAATCTTGCAGGTATGTAGTAGTAGTAGTAGTATCTGATGGTGTCCAAGTTCCTCATTTGAGATTTCAACTGAAAGCTGCAGTAATAATTAAGCTCTTGTATAATTTCATTACAAGTTGTTTAATGCAAGTTTAGATGACATGAGACTGACAAACAGGATTCTGCTAAAACTGCACAGTAAATTTACTGCTAAAATTGCAGTGTAAATTTAAGCTATGAGTGTAAGTTCAGATGACTCATAAATAAGTAAAAAAAAAAAACCAAAACTGTTCTATTATATGGTGTTTGCTTACTGTGTCCATGATGCTTGATCAATCTTGAAATGTCAGGTTTGTGTAGTGGCATTCAAGAAAAGAAACGTCCGGTTGCCTGAGAACCCCAGCGAATTGAAGCAAATCAACCAAGATGATGATGCCAATGACCTCGAAGTTCTTCCCAAAACAGATGGATTTCGGTATGTTGTCCAAACTCTCAACATTGGCAACATATCAGACTTTTTCACTCTTCAGTAATGCTGGAATATAATTAAGTGAATTGTCCACATTCTCTCACCAACCTAAATTTTTGAGTTAAAATGGTGGATGTCAACAATTGAATTTTGGTAGGCGTTCAACTAAATAAAAAGTGCAGCCCACTTCAATATTCCATTATTGACATGAGAGAGTCTCCAACACTACTGTAGAAACACTCATCAGTGCTGGTTGAGAAGGGCCATCAGTGTCGGGTCCCCAATCGACACTAGAATTCCGGTACCGATGAGAGGAGTCTATCGGTACTGGATGTAAGACCCGGCACTGATGAGGTTACACGAGTTAAAAAAAACGCAGCCGGCTCAACGCATTGGCTCGAATCGAGCCGATGTGTCGAGCTCCACCACTCCCTCCCCCACCACCAACCCTAAGAACCGCATCACAGATCAACTTAGACATCAATGATTAAAGAACAAGTCACATCACATAATCAAAAACAAGAACAGATCAATCAATGAAATCAAGAACAAGGAGAGGATCGAGAGGACAGGGAGGCCAGTGCATATAATTAGTAAATAACAATTGGAATCTCTCATGGCTTGCAGATGCCTGGAGAAAGCGGCAGTGGAGACCGGCAATGAGGCTGGTCCATGGTCACTTTGCAGCGTGACCCAGGTGGAAGAGACCAAGATCGTGCTGCGCATGGCGCCTATCTTCGCCGCTGCCATTCTCAGCTATATCCCGGTGCCGCTCATCCTCACCCTCACCGTGCAGCAGGGCAACACCATGGACACCAGGCTTGGTGCCGTCCACATCTCGCCGGCGACGTTGTTCCTCATCCCGACCGTCTTCCAGATGGCCATCCTCATCATCTACGACCGCATCATCGTGCCACCCCTCCGCCGGCTCACCGGCTACGTCGGCGGAGTCACCCACCTCCAGAGGATTGGCGTCGGCTTCATCGCTGCTGCGATGGCCACTGCTGTTGCCGCGCTTGTGGAGACGAGGAGGAAGATCGCTGCCAATGAGAGCAACCTAGCGGACGCCACTACGGGAATCCCGATGTCCGTGTTCTGGCTGACACCGCAGTTCTTCCTCCTTGGCATTGTCGACGTCACCTCCTTCGTTGGACTCCTCGAGTTCTTTTGTAGTGAGGCATCCATGGGGATGAAGTCCATCGGGAGCTCCATTTTCTACTGCATACTCGGCGTGTCGGCATGGCTTGGCAGCCTGCTCATCCAGGTCACCAACCGCGTCACGCGGCGAGGCGGCGATGCTGGTGGCACAGGGTGGCTGGACGGGGCCAATTTGAACAAGGGCAAGCTCGACCGGTTCTATGGCCTCCTCTGCGTCATCGAGGTGGTGGCGTTGGTGATCTACGTGTTCTTGGCGAGGAGGTATGTGTACAGGAATGACCAGAGAGTGGTGACCCACGGAGAAAGGAAGGATGACACGCGAAATGGTGTGGATGTGATCTAATCATGAAATGTATATGTTTGCATGGGTGTAGCAATAAACTATACGGTAGGGATAATAAAGAATAAGTTCAGACGAAATGTTTATGTTTACATGGGTGTATGTTCAGATGATGCATGTAAATGTTTACATGCGAATTCTGCTGAGATGCATCTCCCAGGAAGATGGGAGATAACTATTGTCTGACATACATGAAGGCATATGTGGAGCACATGCCGCATGGCGAGCTCTAGTAGGCAAGGCTTTTCAACAATACTGGCCAATGGCCTTACAAGATGCATGCGACATAGTGCAGCCCTATGAAGCCTATCAGTTCTATACCATGGCCCTTTTCAAGCTAGGGGCTTGATATTCTTGGGCCTTTTCCATCGGGCTAGGGCGGAAAGAAGTTTCTATTCGTGACTATTGACAAGTTTACGAAGTAGATCGAAACAATGCCAGTGCAGAAGATTATGTCAGAAGCTGCTATTAAGTTCGTGATGAGTATATTCTATGAATTCAGCGTTCCTCATCGCATCATCACCGACAACAGCTCCCAATTCATAAGCAAAAGTTCTAGGACTTGTGCGGTGACAAGGGGGAAAATTTTGATTCACATATGTAGCTCATCCTTAGAGTAATGGGCAAGTCGAGCGTGTGAACAGATTGGTCCTCAAGGGGATTAAAACCTGAGTATATAAGTGGCTATCTGCCAAAGCTCGCCATTGGATAGAAGAACTACCATCTGTACTCTAGGCCTTGCGCACGACACCGACAATAGCGACCAAGGAGACGCCTTTCTTCCTGGTATATGGCTCCGAAGCCATGCCCCCGCCTGAGATCAAACTCGATTCAGCCAGGATATATGCATACTTGGACGAGAAACAAGAGCAACAGTGGGCAGAGGATGTCGATCTCATTTAGGAACACCGTGAGCACGTGGTACTACGCGCTGCGAAATGTCAGCAAGCACTTCGTCGTTATAATGAAGTCGTATCAAGGCTCGGTTGCATAACGTGGGAGATTATGTCGTCCGATGGGTACAAACTACAGCCGGATGCCTAAATGGGAAGGATCCTACCAAGTCACATGAGTACTCTGGCCAGGAGCTTACAAGATAGCGGATGACAAAGGGCGCAAACTCAGAAATGCATGAAACATCGACCAATTGCAAAAATTTATGTATAAGAGTTGGGTTTCGATGTTCACATGATATCTCAGTTAATAAGGGTGCCCGTTACATCCTCAAATATTTCAATATTTTATCATTGTCCTGTCCTCCATAGCGTTTTAAGATTGTCTGACAGTTAAGGGACGCCTTAACAATATGAACAATCGAGGGCTAGGGGGCTTCGCATCTCCGAACACTGAGTCCTAACAGCCTTAATGTTGAGCGTTGGCAAATCATATGGCTGGGGGCTAGGGGAATCTTAACTCTGCTAAAACTGATAACATCCTCCAATAACTATATCCATTTAAAAACGAGTTTTCCGTGGACATAGTCGGGGCTAGGGATATTATGCACATAGAAAAAAACAAGGTCTCTGAATGAAGTTTTTTTTAGTCGAGATACGGAGTACCCACTGAAAAAGCACGATGCTTGGACATTCTCATATATATCTTTTTGAGGGCACATCTCATTTCGATCATATTTTGACCTTGTTAGTTATTTCAAAGTCCGAGCTGAGTTCGAACTTAGAATACATTTGAACAAGTTCCTTACCTTTAAATAAGTTACACCAAAAGACGCGTTTGATTCCAAGATATTTAGATACTACGTTCAATTGATGGCAAGATGTTCTCCAATTTCCTATTAAACTCTGAACCTTCCCCAAATTTCATAATCTAACCACTCATGCTGGGTACTAGATCAGACGAAAGGGCGATGAACTTGGATACTTCATAGTCGAAGAAATTTCCGACCTCGGTCCATGCATTGGCTTTTTTGGGGTATCTAGCTAGTAGTCGGCCTCTTCATCCTAGAAGGGTTCGGGGCTACTGTCATGTGGTAAATATAGGATACCCATTTATCAAAGGAATATCTCTCCGTCTATATCACTTATCCCTAAAACTGTAAAGGAAATGACTCAAGGTAGCTAGAGGGTAATCATATTTTAGGGAAGGTTTGGAGCCTAGCCTAGGTATGTCATGGACTACTTAAATTATGTTCCTTATCTACTCGCTCGAGTCTAATATCGATACGACAATGTTGAACCTATATAAACAGGGCTACCCCCTTGGGATAAGGGGAGATACCGTCACCAAAGCCAATATCCATCAAGAACCATCCCCATATTCCATCGAGACTTACATCTTACCGGATTAGTTCATAGGTTTTCACCAGGCATCCTAATATTAATACTCGGTGTCATCCCATCAATACATATAAATAGGAGTAGAACTATATTACCTGTCATCTAGGGTGCCCGAACCTGTATAAACCTTGTGTCTTTGTGTGTTTGTGTTGTTCGAACGTATTTTTATATCAGACGACCCTACACACCAACAGTTATTATAGTCGGGCATCTACCTATCAGTAATTATCACAATCTATTTCAATACCAAACCGAGCTTAAGTCTTTGCTCTCTCTTGTGCTGATTATTCAATTAGTACCACCTCTATCTCAAAATATTGAGAATTTTGGCTATTATCCTGGACGTGTGTATGTCCGAACGCGCATGTAGGTAGTCCACGGTTGGTGGCAGTTCACTCTCCTTGGACTCTCCATGTCCGGTCCACCGGCTTCTTCCCCATTGGACGCAGCGTCCTCCTTTTTCTTGTGCCGCTTAAGCCACCAATGCTGCAAGTTTGCAATCGCACTCCCTTTATATTAGCACCGATCCATCGCCACTCACCAGACAGAAAATTGCCTGCGTGCTACAACTGATCAGCCCATTTCAACCAGCTGCAAGCAACAAGTTCACAATATCAGATCGAAGGTGATGGGCAGCTCGTCAGGGCTTGTGGATTGGATGGGGAGGCCGGTGGACACCAAGAAGCATGGAGGTGTCACAGCATCCATCTTTTTTGAGGAAAATTACTGTAGGAGAGGCTACTACCGTGTATATATATTTATATATATATGTAAAAACACAGCATTATTCTTCATCCATGGTCAGCTTATGACGATGATGTTTGCTTATATGCTTCTATTTTTTTTGTTTTTGTTCTTTTTTTTTGGTGCTATGTCTCTCGTTTGCTCACTACTGAGAGTTGTTGGCTTCAGTTCATAGCTAGCTTCTATAATGCACACATATACTAGTCATAAAAGATAAGCTTGTTTTACCATGCCGGGTCCAGCTATCTTGGAATATATATGAAAGGTCAATTTAACTGGATGAGGGCTTTCAACTTAATTTCAACTATCGTACAGAATAATCATTTTTCCCTTCAAAATTAAACAAATTTCGCCAAGTATTTACCCATCTCGAATTTAAATTTGTCCTCAAATTTAAATTTTGAGTTCTGACTCGAATAAAATCTTAGAGCATATTCTTTCGATAATGAAATATACTCCAATATATCTCTGCATAGAGCATACTTAACCCAAGGCAATTGCTAGAAAACTCAGTTTCCCAAACCTGACAACGAAATGCATGCAAGCATGTTCTGCTCTGACTTCTGAGTTCTGAACAACGGATCATACCGTGCAGCAATGGTGCTTCTTAGCAACGCGGCTGTCACTCCCCGACTTGGCGCCACCGGACAACAGCGTCAAGGAGGACGTGCCGTAGGAGAATAGTGAGCCCTTTTTTGCGGAACCGCGATACCGGTACCAGCCCTAGAATGCAGATGTTGGTACCCATGGTAACAAAATGAATTATTACAATACTAATAATAAATTATATGTTTATGTTGCAGCTTTGGGTACTCTCTGAGGGTGCAACCTTCAATCAAAATAGGAGCGGTGGAACTTTAACGTAGCTAGGGCACCAAACCACTAGCAACGGCTTGGGTTTACGGATGACACCGTAATCTTGACCATCTTTAACCTGCACCTACAAAGGGGAGAAAAAAAACAACAAAAGATGGGTAAGTACTTTTGTACTCCGCAAGCCACTAGAAATGTGGACAAAAAAGCGGCAAAGGTAGGCTGGGTTCATTTTACAAAACTTTTCATTTAAAAAGTTTTCCGAACTTCTAAGTGTGGGTTCTTGTAAAACATTTAAAAGGAGACTTCTCGTCTCGATCTATCCGTGAGTTACTTTGCAATAACTAAAGTGGAAAGTCAAATTTTAGTTTATTCATTTTATTCATTTTCCCTCTATTAGTTTCTTTTCACTCCCTCTTTCAGTTATCTCAGTTTCACCTCATACTGTTCATCACATCCTATACCTTGGGTCCTAGAGTTGCCCATATCCTATAGGACTTTGCTTCTACTTGGAAAGCCTACTCTATGATGCCGATCCGATATCTCAGGTCATATAGGCCCGTTCAAACCGTGCGACCGATTTTGACAAGGATTCTCATCCCACAAACCAATTTTACAAAGCACAGGCAAGCAAATCTACACTAAGAGATCACCTCACATTCTCCCTTGACCGTGGGCACGGCTGTTCAAACAGATTAGCTAAACTTTGCAGAGACTGTATGTTTTACCCATACGACACGAAACTGACACTGAGTACCCATCGACATTAGAAGTTCGTGATAAGGCCTTCCAACCAGAAAGGTCCGTAGTGATCAGCAGGGTCAGGTAGTTCAACCTCTCTAGCTCACTGTCAAGACCAAGCAATCCGGGCAAGTCTTGATTCTCCTTACCTAGGATAATAGGGCACCTAACTGTATCTCGTGGTACCTTAGGTAATCCACGACAACCTTCCTCTAAGTCTTACTCTACACCTTGACTATCCTCATCTCTTGGCATGCAAGCTTTCCTAAATCGACTAATTACTTAACTTGGATGGTCCCACAATACCCGTATGGTTGCACTGTAAGATGCTTGTATGAAATTCCCCAAGGAATCGGCCCTTATATGCAGATACGAAACCATGCCACACAGGCAAGACCTTGCATCACGGCTTTCACAAATCATCTTTTGTTTCCAAACCTACCTACACCAAGTGTCGGGTTTCCAAAATAGCTTCACTACCCATTTTTCCCAATTTCAACATAGAATCATTGAGTATGGGGTTTGATCGATACCCATGCTCAAAGAGCACGGATACCGGAGTATCCTATGGTGGAGCGACAAGGATTGGGGTTCACAATAACCTATGGAAAGTAATGCAACTACCGAGTAGATCCGTCGGTCGTGCAAGTCGAGGCCAATCAAATTATCGTGTACTCTAAATATGCAATTTTGCAAGCAATACATTTTATAATATAGGAGCAATATGATCAAACAGTGACTTTCCTTGGTCCTATAGAGGTTCTTCCTCATCAATTACAACATTAGGATCATCCGCAGGTTTAGGATCTACGCGTTCAAATGAGTAAGTCAACACAAAATCTAATAAAACAGCTATAATAGAGAAAACTAAAGGTTTCATAGTGTAGATCTCATTTTTAGAAAAATTTTGCAAGTTGAACAGAATCAAACGGAACTATGGATTGCTAGATATGAATTTTTGAAGTTTATTTGAATTTATGGGATATTGGAAATGATTACATAACTCTGGAAAAGAATATTTTGAGTGAATATTCCCTTGGACTCACGTGTGGGGCCCTCTGTCAGTGGGACAGAGGCACCCATGTGACTTTGGCCAATGGTATACCAGGTCTATCGAGGGGCTCAACCGGGGGCCGAGTGGCCTTGGTCCACCAGACCATGTGCCAATGTGCACGGCCCATTGGTCAGTGATTGGGTGCATGTGAACCAAGCGTGTGAACATGTGGGGAGCAAGTGTCGGTGGAGTGCCTTGGTCCACTCGTCGCCCGGCGCTGTGGACCCAACTAATGTGAAGTCAGTCACTAAATGGAAACAACCAGAGACAGTTTCGGAGGTCCAGAGTTTTCTTGATCTTGCGGGATATAACCGCAGGTTCATAGTGAACTTCTCGAAGATTGCCAAGCCAATGACTCGGTTGCATCTGAAGGATGTAAAATTCCAGTGGTCTCCCGAGTGTGAGCAGAGTTTCTAAGAGTTGAAGAAGCACCTGGTGTCCGCACCGGTGTTGATTTTGCCAGACCCTAGGAAGGATTTTCAAGTATACTGTGATGCATCCCGACAAGGTTTAGAATGTGTTTTGATGCAGGATGGAAGAGTGGTCGCTTATGTGTCTTGCCAACTGCGGCCTCATTAGAAAAACTATGCTACCCATGACCTAGAACTAGCCACAGTGATTGATGCATTGAAGATATGGTGTCACTGCCTCATTGGTAATTGTACGAAGATGAACACGGACCATAAAAGTTTGAAGTATATCTTCACTCAACCAGATCTGAACTTACAACAACGGAGATGGCTAGAGTTAATTAAGGATTATGATATTGGAATTCTCTATCACCTAAGAAAAGCCAATGTAGTGGCTGACACTCTCAGCAGAAATGGTTATTGCAATGCTTCGAAGGACGACAGTTGCCTTGGGAGTTATGTGCAGAGTTCGGGCGGCTTAATTTGGGAATTGTCAAGAAGGGTTTTGTAGCGGTATTGGAGGCATGTCCCACGCTCATAGACCAAGTTAGAGAAGCTCAAAGCAATGATCAAGATATCCAAGAGATCAAAAAGAATATGAGAAGAGAAAAAACCAGTGGATTTTTAGAAGATGAACAAGGAACGGTATGGTTAGGTGAACGGATATGTGTGCCAGATAACAAGGAGTTGAAAGATATGATCATGAAAGAAGCTCATAATACTCAGTATTCTATTCACCCTGATAGCACCAAGATGTATTAGGATCTTAAGGAAAAGTTTTGGTAGGCCAGTATGAGGCGAGAGATAGCCGAATACGTCATCGTTTGTGATGTATGTCAGCAAGTTAAGGTAGAACACCTGATGAAGACATCACTAGCTCAGATATGACCATAGCTACCTTATGTATTCATCAACTAAAAGTGCATGCTTTCTACTTAAGATTTACGTGTTATATATTTGAACAGCCGTTACTGCACCATGAGTTTTGTGTGTTCTTATTTGCAGAGATACTTGCTTGGGTGAAGGGAAAGAGACCAAGCGCAAGGAACGTATGGATGATCAAAGAAGTTGATTGAGGACCAAACCAAGACCTTACCCAATTCTACTTCTATATCACCACGTCACTTTTGGTCCATAGAAGGCAAGAGATGAAGTTCTACATGTTTTGTATTTGGATTCGGGTCTCCTAACAACATCAATTTCAAACGGATCTAGCCGCTGATCTAGAAGGACTTTTGGGGCCCATGAGTACTTATTGGAAAGCTTATGGAGTCTACTTTCAGATGGTTTTGGTCCCACATTAAAATTCTTTCTGAGCTGTCTGAAATCATCAAAACAAGACATGTACCTCTCCTAGTCTAAGTCTGTTTTGGGCCTTGAGCCTTGTAATTGTGTCGTGGGCTAAGCCCAAGGGGTGTGCGCCTAGGGTTAACGCTAGGATGTCCCAACTCATATATATTCAGTAGCTGTCATTGTTTAGAGGTGGGTTTTGCTTAGATTATTCTGCCATTGTAGTTTCGTCGTCTAGATCGGTTTGTAGAACCCAACTTTGTGTGCTAAACATCCATCTGCAATTCAGATTGCGTTCTTCCTTGTTCTTGTGAGTTTCTTCGATTGCTTGCAGGGATAAAACCTTCGTGGTGAGGTTGACTATGTGAGAGCGTGGTTGATAACAACTAGACGTGTGGGTGTAGCGGTTGCGAGATGACGATCGCTGATCGGAAGCCTCAAAACGTGAACGTCTTCACGTCGCCAAATCGAACCTATCGGAAGATCGGGCACCCAGTCGCATCAAGTGGTATCAGAGCATCAAGTTGCCCAATAGGTATCATCTGTGTTTCCTTCTGTTACGTTTTGTTTTCTCTTACTTAGAGTCCAGAAAACCCAAAAATTTATTACCACCGTGTTCTTCGTAGTGTTAGGTTTATCCCCTGTCCAAACCCCTTTATGCCTTTGCAAAATTTATTTCAGTTTTGCTTTGTTGAGTCTGTATCCTAGGTCAAGTTAGTGGTCGCTGGTTTAGAGTCGTGTTGGTGGTTCTAGTTTTAGCAGTTGCGTTGCGCGAGAGCCTGCCTTGAGAGATCAAGTTCTACTCGGTTTCGGATTGCAAGCCGCCTTGAGCTTTTAACCCGCTTTCGCAAGCCCTTTTAGATAGGTTGCAAGCCACCTTGTGTCAATCGCCCTGCATCGCTAGCCTCCTTGTCAGCCCCGCTTGACCTATTGGCACTTATACTCTAGCCGGAGCAACAGGGTTGAGCCGCGAAATCCTAGTTCGCGCTACCTGTCTTAAAACAGCCATAACTTTTGCATACGGACTCGAAATTGGGCAAACTTTATATCTACGGACATCTACAAAAAATTTTACATCCACTTCTCCCCTACTTTGTCAGGTTTGGCTGATCTAAAATCATGAAATTTGGCCTGCAAGACTGAGTTTTCAAGCTCTGAAGTTCCTGCACGCTTTTCAGAGCGCCTCTGCATGTTTTTCCAGGGTCACTCCGTGCATTATATCGAGCTGCTAATTTTTGTGGTTGCTTCTTGTGTACTAGGTGTACGCCTAGAAGGAAAAAAAAGAAAAAAAAGAAAAAAAGAGAAGAAAAAAAAGAAAAAAAAGAGAAGGATAGAGAGCTGTTTTCAGTAAGCAGTCTTGCTGAGCTGATCTTTGAAGATATTCGAGAGACTTGGTGAGAGAGAGTTGTCCTAAGTCCTTTGTTTCTTACTCTCACTTGTTAGGCTGGTTCTAGGAACATGTCTCGGCCAGCGATTGCTACAAATATTTGGAACACTTATTCAGCTTTGCTATTCTGTTATTAATTTTTGCTAATCCTTGCTACCATACTTTTGAGCCTTCTGAGATCCACAAACTTCTTATTAGTACAGATTTGATCCGAGTAATCACAACACTCACCGCTGTCAACGTCCCAACTCATATATATTCAGTAGCCGTCGTTGTTTAGAGGTGGGTTTTGCTTAGATTATTCTACCATTGCAGTTTCGCCGTCTAGATCGGTTTGTAGAACCCCAACTTCGTGTGCTAAACATTCATCTGTAATTCAGATTGCATTCTTTCTTGTTCTTGTGAGTTTTTTCGATTGCTTGTAGGGATAAAACCTTCATGGTGAGGTCGACTACGTGAGAGCGTGGTTGATAACAACTAGACATGTGGGTGTAGTAGTTGTGAGGTGATGATCGCTGATCGAAAGCCTCAAAACGTGAACATCTTCACGTTGCCAAATCGAACCTATTAGAAGATCGGGCACCCAGCCGCATCAAGTACTATCAACTTACAACCTGATACATGGGATAGGTTAAAACAAGCCATGCGAAATAGATTTGTTCCTCTTTCCTATCAACGTGACTTGCGTAAGAAACTACAATGTTTAGAACAAGGTACTATGTCTATTTCGGAGTATTACGCTGAGCTTCAGAAGAGCATGATTCGTTGTGGGGTAGTGGAGGATACAGAGGACAAAATCTGTCATTTTTATGGTGGTTTGCGGCATAAAATTTAGGATATTGTTGATTATAAGGAATATAGTACTGTCAATCGTTTGTTCCAGCTTGCTATGCTTGCAGAGAAAGAATTGCAGGGACGTCAACAGAGGAACTAGAGCAACTTTGGAGTTTCCTTCATGCCACAAACAATGACAACCGTAGGATCGACTAAGCCGTTCCCTTCTTCGTGTAATCGTATAGCACCACCACTAGCGAGCATGCGTTCTTCCTCTGCCGCTGCTGCTATAGCAATGCCGTCACCACCGCTGGCCTAAGGTAAAACTTCTATGCAGGTATCTGAGAAGAGCCAAGGTAATGAGGAAAAGAAGAAAGACATAGAGAAAGCTATTGTTCCATGTATGTTTCAAGATGGTTTAATTAAGAGTGCACCTACAGTTTTTGAAAATGAGAACAAAGGTAATAGAAATGGTGCTACATTTACTCAAGGTATGGACAATTCTGATGTGCTACATATGTCCACTAATCATGTTAGTTTAGAGCAATCACCAGTGGAATCGTGTGTTAAATTACCTTTGTCATATGATGATTTGGTTCTTATTTCTTGTGATCAAGAAGAGTTGTGCAATGCTTCACTTGATAATAAAGGAGAATATAATTTGCATAGAGTATACATTTGTTCGAATTTTAATATACCTCCTTTTCATAATGACATGTCTTGTCTAGAGGACCGCATGAGTATAAATAATTCTCTATCTAGTTCCTCTAGTTGTTTAAATGAGTTGCAGGTTGGTTTGCAAGAAGAGGAGTGTTGTGAGCTGCACGACACTACAAAGTGTTCTCTGTGTTTAAAAATTTCAGAATCCAACCATATGCACAACACTACCTCACCCTATGTTGTGAAAGATAAAGATATATTAATCAGGCTTAATGACAAGGTGAAATGGCGGACAGTTTCTAATCAAGAAAGGGAGGATGATGAGGACATCACTGGCTTAGATATGACCATAGCTACCTTATGTATTCATGAACTAAAGGTGCATGCTTTCTACTTAAGATTTACATGTTATATATTTGAATAGTCGTTACTGCACCATAAGTTTTGTATGTTCTTGTTTGCAGATATACTTGCTTGGGTGAAGGGAAAGAGACCAAGCGCAAGGAACGCATGGATGATCAAAGAAGTTGATTGGGGACCAAATCAAGACCTTATCTAAGTCTACTCCTACATCACCACGTCACTTTTGGTCCATAGAAGGCAAGAGATGAAGTTCTACATGTTTTGGATTCGGATTCGGGCCTCCTGACAGTAACAACTTCAAATGGACCTAGCCGCTGATCCAGAAGGACTTTTGGGGCCCATGAATACTTATTGGAAAGCTTATGGAGTCTACTTTCAGATGGTTTTGGTCCCACGTCAAAATTTTTCCTGAGCTGTCCGGAATTATCGAAAAAAGACACGTACCTCTTCTAGTCCGAGTCTGTTTTGGGTCTTGGGCCTTGTAATTGTGTCGTGGGCTAAGCCCATGGGGTGTGCGCCCTAGGATTAACCCTAGGACGTCCCAACTCATATATATTCAGTAGCCATCATTGTTTAGAGGTGGGTTTTGCTTAGATTATTTTGCCATTGCAGTTTCGCCGTCTAGATCGATTTGTAGAACCCCAACTTTGTGTGCTAAATATCCATCTGCAAATCAGATTGCGTTCTTCCTTCTTCTTATGAGTTTCTTCGATTGCTTGCAGGGATAAAACCTTCATGGTGAGGTCGACTACGTGAGAGCGTGGTTGATAACAACTAGACGTATGGGTGTAGTGGTTGCGAGGTGACGATCGCTAATCGGAAGCCTCAAAACGTGAACGTCTTCACGTCGCCAAATCGAACCTATCGGAAGATCGGGCACCCAGTCGCATCAACACCAGAGACTAGCAGGGTTGTTGCAGCCATTAAAGATACTTGAATGGAAATGTGAAGAAATAGGAATGAATTTCATCACTGGTTTGCCCAAAACTTCATCTGGTCATGATTCTATTTGGGCAGTGGTTGACAGGCTTACCAAAGTCACTCACTTCATTGCAGTCAAGACCACTTATTCTGGTAGTAAGGTAGCAGAACTGTATATAGCAAGGATCATGTATTTACATGGTGTCACGCCCAGAAATTCACCAAAATTTTTAAAGCTAATTTGTGCAGTAAATCCTCTTCTAGGAATTAGCCGAGGTACACAAATCAACAATTTGATAAACATAACCAAAAACGTAATAGGGTTGAATACTTACAAAAGAGGCACTTAGTCCTGACATGGAAGAAAACAGTAGCGGAACGGCAACTAGCGTAGCAGCCGCACCACGCCACAGGCAGCTTAACTAGGGTATAAGCCAAAAACCAATCTTCTCCTTCTCGCAAAGCTTCACTTTGATGATCGCAATATAGCAAGACTGAGTACCACCCACCGTATTCAATAAGCCACACATGGAAATGCAAATAATGCAACAGGATTCCAAAGGAAAGGCATAGTATAGCTTATTTGCATAAACAACATTTAAAACATTTGTATTTGAAATCACAGAAAAACAGTATAGTTTAATTACTAATCAATATTAAACCAATCACTGAACAGCACTACAATGCAGTTCAGGCCCAAAACTACAACCCTCTAAACTGGAGCTATTAAGTTTCCACCAATTATCATCATTAATAAATAGTGTGGGACTAATAACAGAAAACATTGCTAGGCCCGCCCATTAACCGCGGGCACGGCTATTCGAACAGTTTTACTTTGGCCAGAGGTGTACCAATTTACCTACAAGACATGGTTCCACACATGTCACCATACCCCAAAATACCACCATGGTACTGCAAAGGGAGAAACTGTGACAAGATCTTTCATGCAACTCGCCCAAAAGAAAAGCCACCCGTTGAACCACCTATCTCCGGCAGGAACTGATCAAGTCCCCAACAGGGAGACGGTCCAACGCCCAAACCATGGACTTATCACTGCTATGTGTGGACTTATCTCAGCTAGAAACACACCCTGGGTCCTCCTGCCCAGCTAGAAACACACCCTGGGTCCTCTTGCTGAACTGGCTACACGTCCAGTCAAGCCATTACCCATTCTAGCTTGTGGTTAGTATGGTATTGCTTCGCAACAAGTAGTCTGCGAACCAGTCCTTAATTGTCATGAGCACCACTGGTAACATCACCATTCCATGTGCTCACAACCCACCATTCAGTCAAGTTTTAGTTGGCATGTTTAGTTAACCAACCACGACCAACTGTCATAAAAATAATAACCAGTAATCATTAATTAATCAGGGTGAATGAATAGTTCCCCACATAAAATGACGCTAAAATTTCTAGGCATGGCAAAGCAAAACCTAATTAATCTAGCTAGATCAATAAATAAACATCCAGCTAGTTAGTATTAATTACCCAGGGTACCAAGGTAAAGGTATCAATCACAAAATGGCTATAATTGAGGAATATAGGACAATAATAAATACCCGTAATAATGTCATTCCAAAATATTGCATGCAATAACGTTAAAACGAAATAGTTTTCACAAATAGGATCAACATGCTCAAAGGGATTGTCATGTGACGTGCTTTGCAATAGAAAAGTCTTCGATCAGCCTTCTGAACTCTTCCTCAATCCTCGCTTCCTTCCGAAACGGCGAAAATACGCGAGTACACACAAAACGAGAAAAAACCCTAAGAAATTCCAAATAAATAGTACATAAAAAGTACATAAACATGTAGATCATGATTTTAGATGAATTTAGGAAGAAGAACGGGTCTAATCGGAGTTCGAACAGAAATTTTACGGCTTCCGGAAGTTTGAATTCAGAGAAAATCCGAAAAGAATAGAAAAGAAATGTTCTCTGGAATATTCCCTCGGAATCTAATTATCAAGGATTTATTCCTGAATAGGAAATTAGAGTGGGACCCATTGTTATTGACAGGGCTCTCATGGACTAGGTTCATGGACCGAGGGAATAGAGGGCACGGGTGGACTAGGTGATCTGCCTGAACACGTGGATGAGGAGGCTGAGGTAGCAACCGAATGGCAAATCTAGGGCTGACATGGCAGATTACAAAGATCCAACGGATCCAATTTGAGGAAATCTGACGGTTGAAATTGCTTCAAGAAGATCGGACGATTGAGATTGCATCAGGGCTTTTAATGTCGATCCAATGGCTCGGTTGGATCGGATTAGATCCGACGGCTTGGATTTCTTGGGGATTTGAGCGCGCGGTCCATCTGTCGGTCACATGGAAGGAAGTCCTTGGTGGGCCCCGCTGGCAGTGACACCTAGTCGGTGAAACTGGCACCAACGCCTATGGCATGGCATGGCAGAGGCCGAGGGGATTTGTCGGTGCCATGGCCCCGGGTACCTCATGAGAAGCATTTGGGCCACTCGGACAGAGGATAGGCCTAACCTTGTAATTAGGGATACAATAGGACTCGGCATACATAACCTTGTACGACAAGGGAAGGATATACTCCTAGTCGAGAACGTTGTATTCCTAGAAGGAAATCCCTTGGTTGGAGTCCGACTGGGATTCCTACTCTGTAAACCTGTCCCCTGGTATATAAGGGGAGGCAGGCCGCCCCTTAAGGGCAAGATCACCAAGATCAAAATCATACAACCTCAAAGGCAATACACTACAACTGGACGTAGGGTATTACCTTATCTCGAGGGCCTGAACCAGTATAAATTGTTCGTGTTCCTTTGCAATCCATCAAGTTTAGATCTCACGAGTAGCCCTATACATTTATTGCCGATACAAAACATCGACAGTTGGCGCGCCAGGTAGGGGCTTCGTCAAGATCATCTTCATCAAGCCTGATGGATCAAACCAAGGGAGTCGATGGCATCAACTTCTTCCCTAGACAAACAATCAGCTTCAGGAGCCTCGACTTTGTCGCCGACAAATTCGACAACCTTACCCTATCCGACTCGGATCCGATCCGATCGGCCAGGAACCAAGCCGACTCTGCGCCGGTCGGCCTACTCAATGCTGTAGCAATCTTCAGTGACATGCTACAGCGATCTCCAATATGCCCGAGTCTAGGGACATCTCTTTCTTTCAGTGTTCGACTCGGACTCGGTTTTGAGCTAGCCGAGATCGGGCTAAGAGAGGTAGAGATCGTCAATCTCCCATTCGGACTCGGCAATGCCGCGGATAACTTCAATTAGCATCTGACGCGGCAAACCTGATCCCTTGGAGTTTGACTCGGATACGGCTCAGAGCCGCTCGAGATTGGATCTAGGGAGGTTAGGGTCGTTATTACCCTCCTCAACTATTCTGATTCTGACTCTCAGTCGAACTCCGACTCTAAGTTGGACAGCAGTTCGGCAAGCTTCTCTCCACCACGTGAAGTCTTTATGATATCCAAGGGTTCAACTCCCACTTAGGAGGCACGCCGACTACGAGAACAAGAGGAGGAAGTCAGCTGACTACGAGAACAACAGGAGGAAGACGTAAGACGATTACAGGCTGAGCGCGATGCCCGCAATGATGATCTGCACAAGGCTGGGCTGACTGCTCAACAAGATATCCTCCAGACCTGAGCCAGCAACCTCAACGTTTTCGTAACTCCTCAATAGAACGTTGTGGCTGCTGCAACTCTACTGGATACACTGCAATTTGGGCCTGATCACCAGGCCACCCCGACGATAGCAAGTATTAAAGCCATGATCACTGCTGCTGCATGCCAGGAGCGTCAACAGTCGGGCGTCACACTCATACCGACTAACAAGTCGGCTTCTCCAACGGCGATCTCATCTGTCTCAACGCGACGCCGAGTGGCTGGCTCTAGTCAGTCGCACACGGAGTCATGCCACACGTCACTCGGCAACCACAATAATGACCGGCGGCGCCGACATCAAGACGACTGTCGGGATAACTAGGACATCCAAGGCTGACTACGACGTGATCTTCGACAAGACATTAACGCACGACGCCACAAACGTGAGGAAGATGAGCGTTGCCTACTAAAAGACGAGAATGAGCGCTTCGGCCTCCACTATGGGCGGTTTCACTGCCGTAGTCAAAGTCGAAGTCCTCACATAGATGAAGGTGTACTAGCCTTCACCCACGAGCTGTAACAAGTCGACTGGCCGTCAGGCGACAAGCCGACTGGAATTGAAAAATACGACGAGAAGACCAACCCCGAGTCCTAGCTCACAGTTTACACTCTGGCAATCCGAGCAGCTGGAGGAGATCACAAGGCTATGGCTAACTACCTCCCAGTTGCTCTAGCCGACTCAGCGAGGACATGGATAATAGGACTTCCTAAGAGATCAATAGGCTCCTAGAGAGAACTCCGGGAACGCTTCATCGCCAATTTCCTAGGAACGTACGAGAGGCCATCTTCTGAGTACGATCTGTATCAGTTGCATCAAAGGAAGAATGAGTCTCTTCATGATTTCATCAAGAGGTTTTCTGAGAAGAGGAATTGAATCCCAATGATCAAGGACGAGGTCGTCATCTCCGCCTTTCAAAAAGGAGTCAAAGACACCCCACCCCGTTCATCGCTAAATTCATTCGGAAGCCTTCCAATTCGATCAAGGCTTTGTTTGACATGGCGAACAAATACACCGACTTGGCCGACGTTGTTGCTGAGGCCCTTGATGACAAAAAAGGCACCCCAACAGAAAGAGTGGAAGGACACCGATGACGCGGCCCCGACTAAAGCCGGGAACCGCAAACGCAAGTCGGATGACTTCATTATGGCAGTCGATCACAACTATCTTCAACCTCCTAGAACTGAAGATTATCAGAACGACAAGTGACATATTTGGGGGCTCACAAGCTCAAATGCAAGGATGGCATCCCCACTCCCAACTTGTGCAATACCGAACAACTAAGTTGCTTTCTGTTAAATTGATGTACATTCTACGCATTTTCTGTTTTTGCTCTTAATGATTGTAAAAGTACTTGAGTAGCATAAATTCCGATCAGTGAAACTTTGCTCTATGAAAGACGAACTCAAGTCACCCAAAACGCGTGTCTGGGAAAGAGCCATGAGCCGACTCCTGACGCTAGGGGGCTATGACTAGTCGGGCAGAGTGTTTAAACGTAAGGGATCAACTACTCGGGGAAATTAATATCAATAAGAGGAGGAACACATATTTACATCTATTGTAAAATACAAAAATTTTCTTGGGGTGATTGTTTTCTTCATCAGGTGCTACTCATTCGATATGTTTATAATGTAGGGCCAGTTCCGGATATGCGTAACAGGAACACAGGGCTACGAGCCTATCTCCTATGCTCGGGGGCTGGACCAGTTTGCCATGATACACTTGGAGTGCGATGCTCAAGAATTACTTGGAATGCTCCACGAGGGCTATTGTCTAAGTACTCACGCTAGTCGGGACTCAAATGTCACCTTTGCTTTGTTATGCTCCATGTGGGCTAATAACTGACCTCCGGTACTAGTCGGGGCTCGGGTACCACTTGGCTGGGTAGGGTACGCCCCATGAGGGTTACCAGCCGAATCCTATGCTAATGCTAGGTTTAGGTACCTTATTGGATCACAACTCTGCTGGGTAAGGTACACCCCATGAGGATCGCAGACCGAATCCTATGCTAATGCGAGGTTCGGGTACCTTATTCGGCTAATAACCGACCTTCGGCACCAGTCGGAGCTCGGGTACCACTTTGCTGGGTAAGGTACACCCCATGAGGGTCGCCAGCCGAATCCTATGCTGATGCAAGGTTCGGATACCATATTTGGCCATAACTCTGTTGGGTAGGGTACGCCCCATGAGGGTCGCCAGTCGAATCCTATGCTAATACGAGGTTCGGGTACCTTATTCGGCTACAATTTTGTCAGGTTGGGTATGCCCCAAGAGGGTCACCAGCCGAATCCTGCGCTAGCGCAGCGTTTGGGTACCTATCTAGCAAAAACATGGCAACAAGCCACTACTAGAACTTTCAGTCGGGAGCAGCATCAAACCCGGAATCAACGGAGGTGCTCATTATTTTTCGAGATTGGGAGACTCCAATCGTTTGATTTTCACTAGAAGACAAACTTCCTAAAGATTACAACGAAGCCGAGTAAATCAAGCGACGGAGCAAAACCTTTATCGTAGTCAGAGAAGACTTGTCATCGAAGCGCATCCGGAGTTCTCATGCACTGCGTCACACCTGAGGAGGGCAAGCAGATCCTGCAATATACCTACTCCGGCGTCTGTGACAACTATGCTGCATCCAGAACGTAAGTCAGAAAGGCTTGCGGACAAGGATTCTTCTGGTTGATTGTGGTTACCGACGCTGAATCACTCATCCTAACATGTGAGGGATGCTAATTTTATAGGGCTGCACTGGGTAGGTCGGTTTAGACCGGCTTATTCGGTAGTAGGCCAAAGATATGAGTTCTTAAATAGCATGCTCTATGTCGCCCGCTGGTCATGTTAAAATCGTGATGCAGGTACTATTTGACAAGAACCAATTAAATAATTAGATACGCTTCACGCTAATCCTATAGCCGGGTGTATACATTCGGGTATCTTGATTATTTACCAGGTATTGAGGGTATATCCTTATAAGGATTGACAGTTGGTCTCCATTAAAATTGGGGATGCAGGTATCTATTAAGTACACCTGACCACATATTGGGTTAAAATCCATGAAGTGGCACTCGGCTTACATGCTTAGCCAACAATTGTCCTGAGCAAAAATTATTCCAGCTGATATGATGCTGAAGAGTCTACATACTGTGTAGCATACTACTCGGGAAAGACTTAAAGGTTAAAGATCTTTGACTTTATGTTTAATTGTTTCACAATTAAGCACAAAGTCGGGGGCTACACCTAATAGGTACGCCTATTCAGCACACACTATTCATATTTTTCTATGAAGCCCTTCATAGCCTCATTGCCAACTGACATGAAGCAGGACTCGGGAGAAGAAGCACTCGGACAAAGAGTACTTAGGAGCAATGCACTCGGGAATTCTTCACCGTGGAGGATGAGCACTCGGCATCAGCTGTGACTCAACTATGAAGGTCTCAGGGGCTGTTGTCGGTGCCATGGGCCCCGGGTACCTCATGAGAAGCATTTGGGCCACTCGGACAAAGGATAGGCCTAACCTTGTAATTAGGGATACAATAGGACTCGGCATATATAACCTTGTACGACAAGGAAAGGATATACTCCTAGTCAGGAATGTTATATTTCTAGAAGGAAATCCCTTGGTCGGAGTTCGATTGGGATTCCTACTCTGTAACCTTGTCCCCCGATATATAAGGGGAGGCAGGGCGCCCCCTGAGGGCAAGATCACTGTAACGACCCGCTTTCCTTTTCCCTGTTCTAACTGGTTTTCTGGATCTTAATCTTTTCCTATCCTGTCAGCTGTGCCTCCGTTTTCCCTCTCCCCGGCCAGCCGACTACCTTCTCTCTTGTGCCGAGTACAGTTGCTACTCAGTCCTTGTATCCTGCCCTTATCCTTGTCTTACTCGGACCTCTTTGCTGCCAAGTGAGCACGGTGATGTGGCCGACTACCTTGTTGAGACCTGTTGCTTCTTTGTCCCCCGAGTTGCACCCACCCGTTGGACGCCGACTACCGAAGTAGTGAAGAATCAATCTTCACCTAACCGCAGTATCGCTTGGACCAGTGGTCAGTCCGAAGCCCGGTCAGTGAGATTTCTCCAACCTGTCCTAGCCTTGACCTTAATGTCTCATCGCAGCTACAGTGCCTGCCAACTCCTCTGACCAGTTGGACTCCAAAGTCACTTCCTGTCATATCCCTGTCAGTTCATCTTGACTTCCTTGCTCCACCCGTTGCCCAGCTCCACCGTGCCTCAACCTTGCACGTCGGCTATATATATATGGCCAACCGTGCCCCCTTCTTCCTTTGTTTTGCAAACCGGCCAGCTCCAGCTCTGCTAAGTTTTCATCCTCTCAAGCTTTGGAGCTCTGTCGCCTGGTTCGCAAGCCTGGTTCAGCCGACTGCCCCTTTTCTGCAGCCGACTACTTCTTGATCCTTTTTCTTGGTGTTTTACTTCTCCTGCTTATCAGTGTTTCTTTCTGCTTGTTCAGAACCTGAACCGGTGGACGATCCCGAAGCCACCTTCGCCGAAGAAGACCCCTCCTTGGAACAAGGCAAGCCTCTTTGATCATATTGTTTCCCATATATGCAAAACTATGTTGTTTGGAAAATATATGCATGCTTAGTTTACACCTTTTTAAACTGTTGGCCTCGGTTATGCAAGCGCAACCGATGGACCCGCCCGGTAGTAGCACTTATTTGGTAGGATGTTGTTATATTTCCCCCTTGAAGAGCCCCACAAATGGCACGCTAGCATCCTATCTGAGGATACGATGCCGAGTAAAATGGCTTAGCTCTGCAACGTTGTTTGTCGTTGGGAAAAATGATGGGTTTTACTAAACAGTTTGGAAAACCCGATACCTTGTGTATCGGCGCGTTTTGTGAAATAAAGGAAAGATTTGTGAAAATCTTGATGTACAGAGACAGTGCCTGTGTGGCTTGGCTATGTATTATCATTAAGGACCGATTCCCATAGCGTAGATTTGTTTGCCAGTGATTTGTGAAAAGTGTTTGATGGAAAGGGAACCGTGACCTGAGTTTGCCGAGTAAGCAAACGGAAGGCCTGTGTGGCCAGAAACGGATCTGTGTGGTCCGGGGTGTTAAGCACCATAAACAAGTGTATGAAAAGTAAACAGGATGAAGATCATGCTCCCGGGTTGTAGCCAGGGCAGCAAAGTTTAAGCCCCCGGGTTGTAGCCAGGGTGGCAATTCAGTCTTCGGGTTGTAGCCAGAAGACGGTGATGAGCACGCTCCCGGGTTGTAGCCAGGGCAGCAGTGTTCTAGCTAGCTGGTTGTAGCCAGCCTAGCGGGCATTTAGTGCCATGATCATGCTCCCGGGTTGTAGCCAGGGCAGCGATGATGAGCCCCCGGGTTGTAGCCAGGGCGGCCGATAGCTAGCTGGTTGTAGCCAGCCTAGCGGGCATTTAGTGCCATGATCATGCTCCCGGGTTGTAGCCAGGGCAGCGATGATGAGCCCCCGGGTTGTAGCCAGGGCGGCCGATAGCTAGCTGGTTGTAGCCAGCCTAGCGGGCATTTAGTGCCATGATCATGCTCCCGGGTTGTAGCCAGGGCAGCGATGATGAGCCCCCGGGTTGTAGCCAGGGCGGCCGACTAGCTAGCTGGTTGTAGCCAGTGTAGTGGGCATCAAGTGCCACAGCTGAGATTTGGTTGTAGCCGAGTCTCAGGGTCAACGAGTGGTTGTAGCTACTCGGGAGATAAAGGACCAACAAATGCAAAGTAAAAGATAATAAGAACATGTATGATTATGCTTGATTCTTTAAGTGGTGAGTTGTTGAAAATCAACTTGCGGAATGGATGGAGGCGTGAGCCTCTGTCCGCCCACTAAAATTTGGAACTCACTAGTGTTTGCAAAGAAAAGAGTTTAATAAGGCAGTCTTTCGCAAATGAAACCCTTAGCTCTTCTTGTCTAACCAACATGGCATCATTCCCGGCTTGCTGAGTACGAAAGTACTCACCTTGTTCATATATATGTATAGTAGGTTTTGGAGTGGAAGACGAAGATCCGACTGCTGCCGAGTTCCTCCAAGACCAGGCCGACTACGAAGACCTCTGAAGGTTTCGAGCCTAGTTCCCAACCGAGCCTGTGGAGTAGTTTTTGTCCAGCTTCCGCCCTGTTCTGCTATTTCGCTAGTTTACCAGTTGATTATTTTGCCCATCTCGGGTCTGTCCTGGATGGATCTCCTTGTACGTATATGTAAGTACTCTGTTATGTATTATTGTAACTCTGTGTTGTATCATTGTTGTGCGTACCCGACTACTGATCCTGGGATCGGGTGCCTTATGCACATGGTGGCCTTCCACCTAGTCGGGAGGCGCCACAATCACCAAGATCAAAATCATACAATCTCAAAGGCAATACACCACAACTGGACGTAGGGTATTACCTCATCTCGAGGGTCTGAACCAGTATAAATCATTCGTGTTCCTTTGCAATCCATCAAAATTAGGTCTCACGAGTAGCCCTATATATTTATTGCGATACAAAACATCGACAGGATCGCTCGGTGGTGCGATGGCAGGGGTGGCGTAGCTGGACGACGGAAAGGGAAAGACGGAGCGCTGGTGTTGATGCTTTGTATCAGCAATAATAATATGAGGCTACTCGTGAGACCTAAACTTGATGGATTGCAAAGGAACATGAAACGAGTTTATCCTGGTTCAGGCCCTCAAGGTGAGGTAATACCCTACTTCCAGCTGGTGTGTATTGCCTTTGAGGTTTCTCTGGTGAGATTGTGTTTTTCTGTCATTGTCTTGCCTCAAGGGGCTCCCTACCCCTCCTTATATACCGGAAAGGTGAGGTTACATGATAGGAATCCCAGCCAGACTTCGACCAAGGGATCTCCTTCTAGGAATACAACATGCCCGACTAGGACTATATCCCTTTCCATATCATACAAGGTAATATGCACCAAGTCCTATTACATCCCTAATTACAGGGTTAGGCCCATCCTCTATCCGAGTGGCCACAAAGCTTCCCATGAGGTACCTGGGGCCCATGGCCTCCACACTAGCCCCTGAGACCTTCATAGTTGAGTCACAGCTGATGCCGAGTGCTCATCCTCCTTGGTGAAGAATTTCTGAGTGCCTTGCTCCTGAGTACCTTGTGTCCGAATACCTCTT
The DNA here is from genome assembly GCA_003991445.1 of Oryza meyeriana var. granulata. Classification (NCBI taxonomy): domain Eukaryota; kingdom Viridiplantae; phylum Streptophyta; class Magnoliopsida; order Poales; family Poaceae; genus Oryza; species Oryza meyeriana. The sequence continues at coordinate 134,416 of RYFJ01000032.1, read as the reverse complement.
CTCCAACTCCTACTTCATATCAGCTGGCAACGAGGCTATAAAGGGCTCCATAGGAAAATATGAATACTGTGCGCTGAATGGGCGCACCTATTAGGTGTAGCCTCCGACTTTGTGTTTAATTGTGAAACAATTAAAGATAAAGTCAAAGATCTTTAACCTTTAAGTCTTTTTCGAGTGATATATTTCTCAGAAATTGGAGTCTTCAGCATCGTATCAGTTGGAAATATATTTTTTGCTTAAGGCAATTCAGCTAAGCATATAAGCCGAGTACCACTTCATGGATTTTATCCCAATATGTGGTGAGGTGTTCTCAAGAGATACCTGCATCCCCAATTTTAATGGAGATCAACTATTGATACTTATAAGGATATATCCTCAATACCTGGTAAATAATTCAGATATCTGAACACATGTGTCTAGCAATTAGGCTTAACATGAAGCATATCTGATTATTTTAATCGGTTCCTGTAAAATAGCATATGCAGTGTGATTTTAACACAGCCAGTTGTCAACCCAATAGGATATGCTATTTAGGAACTCATATCTTACGGACCATTACCAAGCAAGCCGGCCCAAGCCTGCTTACCCAACATAGGCCTATAAAGCGGTGGGAGAGAGAAAATATTCCCCTTTCTCCCCAATTTGCCAAATCGCTTCATCTCCTGCATAGGCGCCAAACTTCGTGCTCTCCGCCCCTAGCTAGGGTTTCCTGTAGCTCGAGCTTCCTCCCAAGAATCCGTGAAAAATCTCCACTCCTGCTTCGATTCTCGTCGTCCGGAAGCCCTCTTGCCTAGTTCCTCACCCTAAACATGCTGAGGGTGCCGTTCGATATCCCCACCATGCCATCTGATGCTTGGCCGATGTTGGACTGCTGCATGACAAAGCTGTGTCGATGCTTTACACCGGCAATATGATTATAGGGCTACTCAGCGGATTGAAACTCGGTGGATTGCAAAGGAACACGGGGAGATTTTATACTAGTTTAGGCCCTCGATGTGAGGTAATACCCTACGTCCAGTTGTGGTGTATTCCTTTGAGGATGTGTGTTGTTCTGATGAACTCTTGCCCTTAGGGGGCGCCCTGCCTCCCCTTATATACTGGGGGACAGGGGTACAAGGTAAGAGTCCCAGCCAGATTATAGCCAAGGGATCTCCTCTTAGAGATATAACCTATCCGACTAGGACTGTATATTCCTTATCGTACAAGGCAAAGTCTGCCGGGTTCTATCATATCTCTAATTACAAGGTTAGGTCCATCCTCTATCCGAGTGGTCCATATGCTTTTGATGAGGTACCTGGGGCCCATGGCCTCCACAGTAGCCCCTGAGACCTTCATAGTTGAGTCACAGCTGATGCCAAGTGCTCATCCTCCACGGTGAAGATTGCCCGAGTGCATTTCTCTTGAGCACTCTTTGTCCAAGTGCTTCTTCTTCCTAAGTCCTGCTTCATGTCAGCTAGTAACGAGGCTATGAAGGGCTCCATGTAGATGTATGAATAGTGTGCACCGAATAAGCACACCTATTAGGTGTAGCCCTTGACTTTGTGCTTAATTGTGAAAACAATTAAACATAAAGTCAGAGATCTTTAACCATGTAGTCTTTCCCAAGTAGTAACTACTGGTATATGAGACTCTTCGGTATCATGTCAACCGAAAATAATTTATAGTTTTTGCTGAGTAGCATGCCACTCGTATATGAGATTCTTCAGCTTCATGTCAGCTGGAAAAAAGGTGTTTATAGTCTTTCCTAAGTGGCGTCCCACTCGGAAGTTAGACTCTTTAGCGTCATATCAGCTGGAAAGAATATTTATAGTCTCTCCCGAGTAGTGCACTACTCGGAAGATAGACTCCTCTGCGTCATGTCGGCTGGAAAGATGTTTGCTCATGGCAACTGTTGGCCAAGCATATAGGCTGAGTACCACTCTATGAAATTTAATCTATTATGTGGTTAGGTGTATTTGAGAGATACCTGTATCCCCAATCTTGATGAAGACCAGCTTGTGACCCTTATAAGGATATATCTTCAATACCTGGTGGATAAGACAGATACCCGAACACATGTGTTCAACAATTAGGCCTTCATGAAGCATATTTGTTTACCTCATCGGTTCCTGTTGGTAGCACCAGCACCGTGATTTTGACATAGCCAGCGAGCGGCCCATATTGAGCATGCTACTGTAGAAACTCATATCTTGGTGCCCAGTATCAACTCGGTAAGCCCAAGCCCACGAATCGGAAAAGGCTCTATAAAAGGCAGGGAGAGAGAGAAAAGATTCCTTCATCTTCTCCAATCCACCAATCGTTTTGTCTTCCAGCCTCCGTGCCGAAATTTCGCCTCCCGCCTCGCTAGGGTTCGCCATTGCTAGCTCTTCCCCATTGAAACCCAAACGATTCCGCTTCTCCTCGTCCATTCCAAGCCCCTAGTGGCTTTTCCCCCAAATTTCCTCGCCCTCAATCATGCCACGGGCTTCGGATTTCGTGGGGGCATCGAATGAGGCGTAGCTGACTTCGGATTGCGGTCGGTCCAAGCTGGAGCATTTGGAGAAGTTGCTGTGGCTGCAAAGCCACGATGTCATCCATTGGCGCCCGGTAGAAGGGGAATCAGTTTCAGAGCCCCAGGCCGATGAGACTGTTGTTTTTCGCCTCCTTTTTCGACCGAGGTCTATTTCTTCCATCTTCTAACTTCCTCCGCCGTCTTCTTGCCTTCTATGGATTGGAGTTGGTGAATCTGAATCCCAACTTGGTCTTACAAATTTCTATATTTGTAACTCTTTGCGAGTGTTTCTTGGGTTTGGAACCCCATTTAAATCTTTTTAGACACTTGTTCCACATCAAGCCCCAGCCCTCCAAGAACAAGGTCCAGGTGATTGGGGGGGCCGGTATCCAGCTTAGGAGTAAAATGAAAAGGACATATCTTCATCTTCCTTTGAAAACTTCCTTGAAAGGTTGGCATAAGGAGTGATTCTATTGTTCTGATCTGGAACCCTCTCTGCCTCCATTTACTGGTTTGCCTCCGGTGGTCTCATCCGATTGGTCATCATTGCCAACTTTTGAGGAGATGGGCCAAGTGCATCAGTTGCTTGAAAGACTAGATAGGATGAAGAGCGCCGGTCTGACCGGCCCCTGGGTGGCCAGGCGTTTCCTGACCTGGCGCATCCAGCCGTTGAAACTAAGAAGCCAATTTTGTTGGGATTACCAGGGGAGAGACGATCCTAGCCAGGAATGATGAGATCTGGCCGACCAGCACAAAGTGACCGAAGTGCTATTCAGTTATTTCTCCAATGGGGTAGTTGAAACTGAAGATGCAGAGCGCTCCGTCGGGGCTTACAGCCAAAAACAGCCTCGTCCCAAGGTAACCCTTGCTGTTCATCTGTGACGAGTGCTTGCAGATATATGACTAGGTTGGCTCTAGAATGTGTAATATGTATTGTTGAACTGCTTGTAGTCATGTGAGGAGTTTGATGACGACTCCCGAACTTTATCGGCTATGAAGTCAAAGAAGAAGAGGCCGTTAAGTCCTTCTGCTGCCCAGCCCGACTCCAAGAGAGCTGGGAAGAGAGCTGTTGAAGATCAGGGCAAGAAGAAGATTATCAGGCCGAGTGCCATAGCCAGGAGTTTGAGGATAAAAGACACCGCTGGCCCAGCCCCCAGGCCGCCGAGTCCTAGACCGGGACTAGTGCAATCAAGCTCAGCATCATCGAGCCCAATAAGGGTGCTGCCGAGTATCTGGTAAAGCATCGCTGGGCTTAGCAGCATCAAGCCCGAGAATGGTGGTGCCGAGTACCTGAGTGCCCCAGCCGGCCATGCCAGGAGCGGGGCCAACCAGGACAAAAATGCCGCCGCCGACTGCCACGCCGTCCGGCCTGACCGCCGGCAGTAGTCCACCGCCGACATCAGGGGCCCCCGGGGGCAGGCTCAAATTCTCCAAGAGGTATGTGACTTTAAGCCTTCCGGAAGACCTGTTTAGCATCGTGGTGTGTTGATATCCGACTCATCGTGTAGGAAGCGTGCCAACATCGATCTCAAGGAGACCACGCCGGCTGCTCCTATTGTAGAGCCGTCCCTAGCCGAACTAGCGCCCGCGAGCGTACCTGTTGAGCCAGCGACCATCTTAGTTGCAGAAACCAAGGTCATCCCGACTGTAGAGCCATCGATGCTGGCCGACCAAGGGGCTAATGTCGAAGCTGTTGCTCTAGCCCCTGAGCATGTCTCTGAAGCCCTAGCAGCTGTCGAGTTGGGGGCTAGGACCCCGTCGTCGTCCATGTCGTGATCATCTTCAGAGAGGCCGGACCTCCCCAGGCTTGAGGCTCCTCCCGACAAATTCCCAAGGACATTCCGCTGGGTAGCCCCTGGTGGGACTGTGAAGAGTTACAAGCATGATGAAGCCATGGCAGAGACGGAGCGTGAAGACTTGCTTCGTGCCACGATCATTGCGTCTCGGGGGGTCCAGGTATGACTTTCGCCATATTGGAGTCTTGGTAGTCTTCCTCGCATAAGTGTTCTGACGCTTGACTCTACTTTGCTCTGTTTTCTCCCCGAGCAGAAACTTGTTGACCACTCGGAAAGGATGAAGGAAGTCCTGACCCAGCTCGCTCCCCAACTCCAACAATTAGACCAACTCCAAACCTTAAAGGGCGAATTGGAGCGGCGTAGCCAGGAGAGGGAGTCTTGGCTGAAGGGAGCTGTTACTCAGCTCAAGAACGAAAATTGGGACCAAGCCAAGAAGATCGGAAGTAAGTCTCCTAAATACATCTTCCTGACTGAGCCCTTAGTATATTTCTCTAGCCATGTTGTTTCCTAATTGCCCAGTTGTGTCTTGACTGCAATGTTGAGTACTTGACTATTCTGATGTGCAGCCCTCGAAGCTGAGTTGAAGACCCGAACAGAGGGGGAAGCCAAGCTGAAAGAGGCCGAGAGGGCCAAGGCCGAGCTCGAAAAAGACATGGCTGACTTAAAAAGGGCCGAGGCCGAGCTCGAGAAGGAGAAGGCCGACTTGAAGAAGGCCAACGCCAAGCTCGAGAAGGAGAGGCTGAACTGGAGAAGGCCAAAGCCAAATGGGAGGCCAACTACGAAAGTAAGCCTCCGCTATGACAATGATCTTAACCAATCCATTAAGTACTCTATCTGCAATTTCGCCTAACAAGCTTACTTGTCGATGAACCCGAGTAGCCACAAGGGCCAATGCCTAGATCCAGTTTCAGGCTTTTGCAGAGGAGATGAAGGTTGTCAAGGAGTCACGGGAGATCCTTGCCGAGTCCGTGAAAGGGCTCCTTGACATTATGGATCCTCACTACATGGGAACCAGCTCCAACACGGTCTCCCAAGTGCAGGCGCACCTTAACGAATCTCCGAGTATCCTGAAGAGGTACTCGGACGAGCATGTTGTTGTTGACGTGGCCCAAACCCTAGCGATGACCAAGTCAATCTACCCTAGGGTAGATATTGAAGCCATTGGAGAGGGATTTGCCAAGGAGACGACACCTGAGGAGGCGCTGGAGTTGATAGCCCAGGCGAGGCCGACTGCAGAGGTGGTCACCCGAGACCTGGGTATGTAAGAATAGTCCATCATGCAGTCGGTGTATATAAACTTTTTGTAAGGACATGTGTAAATATATGTGCCATGCCGCCAAGCTCTAAGGTTTGACTTAGTTATCATTAGCTTTACCCGACTATATAGTCTGCGCTGAGTTAGTGTATAGGAACTTAATAAAATCGTTCACTGTGGAAAGCTGTACTCGGGCAAACATCAAAATCATTGCAAAACTTCATAACTTAAGCAAAATAGGCTCGTATATTATTGACAAAGCACATATAATACATGCAGCCCCTGACTCACTACTCGGTTGAAACAAGCGGCGTAGTAAGTCAGAGAAAAACTATACACATGAGAAGATGTAAAACTCAGGTATAGAAAGGACGTAGCTGTTCTATGTTCCATGAGTTGTTGACAAGGGCGCCGTCTTCGGTCTTCAGTCAGTTGGCGCCTGGCTGTGTGACCTCTGCGATAATGAACGGCCCTTCCCATATTGGGGATAGTTTATGCCTGTCTTTGGTGGTTTGTATTTTTCTCAAGATGAGATCTCCGACCAAAAAGACGCGACCATGGACATTGCGATTGTGTTAACGACGCAGGCCATGAAGATACCTTGCCGATTGGATTATTGCGATGTCCCTCGCCTCTTCCAACTGATCTGGTTCGACCAATTGGGTATTGTTTGAGATGTCTTTTGAGTAAGCCCGGAATCACGGAGAGCCGAACTCTAACTCGGTTGGTAACATAGCCTTGGCACCATAGACCAGAAAGAAAGGGGATTGCCCTGTTGCCCAACTAACCATGGTTCTTAGAGACCAGAGAACAGATGGGAGTTCTTGTACCCACCGCCCTGCATATGGTTGTAGTCGGTCGAATATCCGGGCCTTGATACCTTGTAAGACCATGCCATTGGCACGCTCGACCTACCCGTTACTCCGCGGTTGCGCCATAGATGCATAGCAGATCTTGATTCCGAAGTCGTCACAGAAATCTTGAAAAACGCTGCCCGTGAACTGAGTACCGTTGTCTGTGATGATGCGGTTAGGGACCCCGAATCGGTACAATATACTCATGATGAAGTCCTTTGCTCATGCCGCTGTTATGGTAGCAACGGGTTTTGCCTCAATCCACTTGGTGAATTTATCCACTGTGACGAACAAGTGTGTGAACCCTCCTGGCGCTTTCTTGAAGGGCCCGACCATGTAAAGCCCCCATACTGCAAAGGGCCAAGAGATTGGTATTGTTTGGAGTTCTTGGGCTGGGAGATTTGTTTGTCTTGCATAGAACTGGCAACCCTCGCATGTGCGAATTATGTCTTTTGCATTTTTTACTACTGTTGACAAGAAAAATCCCTGCTGGTAAGCCTTTCCGACTAACGTCCTGGATGCGGCATGGTTGCCACATATGCCCGAGTGGATCGATTGCAGAATCTGCTTGCCTTCCTCTGTGGTGACGTAGCACATGAGGACACCAGATGCACTTCTTCGATACAGGTCTTCTCCGACTATTAGGAAACTTTTGCTTCGACGTTTGATTTGTTCGGCTTGACTGTGATCTTCTGGGAGTTCATCGTCCAGGAGGAATTTGAGAACAGGAGTCCACCAATCTTGACATATGTTTAGTACTTCGTCTGTTACCGGGGTAGGTTCACCTCCCGACTACTCTAGCACTGGTTTCTTCTTGACTGACGGCTCCATGAGTTGCTCGACAAAGGTCCCTGTTGGGACTGCTTCTTGCTTGGATCCCATGTTTGCCAATTCATCTACAGCATCATTGTATTGTCATAGGACATGTGTTATCTCCAGCTCGTTGAACTTGTTTTCCAGCTTTCGGACCTCCTGACAGTACGCCGCCATGGTATTGTCAAGACATGTCCAATCTTTCATGACTTGGTTCACCACGAGTTGAGAATCTCCTCGCACAACCAGTCGGCGGATACCGAGTGGTATAGCAATGTGGAGCCCGTGGATGAGTGCCTCGTACTCGATGACATTGTGGGAAGCCGGGAAGTGGATCTAGAGAACGTACTTGAGTGTTTCACCGGTGGGGGACGTCAGTACGACGCCGGCCCCGGCGCCGTCGATCCGTAGAGAACCGTCGAAGTACATTGTCTAGTACTCTAGCTTCGCTGTTGATGTAGGCATCTGAACTTCTGTCCACTTGGCCACGAAGTCGGCTAGAGCTTGTGATTTGATTGTTGTCCGTGGCTGAAAGGTGATGTCGAACGCCATCAACTCGAGCGCCCATTTAGCGATTTGGCCGGTGGCCTCGCGGTTATGCAGGATGTCCCCGAGTGGATACGATGTGACCACCGTGACTTGATGCGATTGGAAATAGTGCACCAGCTTCCGGGCAATGATGAGTAGGCCGTAAAGCAGCTTTTGGACCTGTGGATATCTCATCTTTGAGTTGGCTAGGACCTCGCTGACAAAGTAGACTGGCCGTTGGATCTTCTGTATGTGACCCGGTTCGGATTGCTCGACCACCAACACTGTGCTGACTACCTGATTGGTCGTCGCCAGATATAGCATTAATGGCTCTTGGGGCATTGGTGACGCCAACACGGGTGCTGATGTAAGAAATTTCTTGAAGTCTTTGAAGGCTTGCTGGGCTTCGGGAGTCCATTGGAAATTGTCTGCTTTCTTCAATAGCTTGAAAAAGGGCATGCCCCGTTCGCCTATTCGGGAAATAAATCAGCTGAGTGCCGCCATGCAGCCTGTCAGCTTCTAGACGTCCTTCTGGCTAGTCGGGGGTGCCATGTTCATGATTGCAGTGACTTTCTCCGGGTTGGCCTCGATGCCGCGATGCGAGACGATGAAGCCGAGTAGCTTGCCGGATGACACACCGAAGGCGCACTTTTCTGGATTCAACTTCATCTAGAATCTTCGAAGATTTTGGAAGGTTTCTTCCAGGTCAGCGATGAGGTCTTCTTTGGACTTGGTCTTGATCACCACGTCATCGACGTAGGCTTCCACGTTGCACCCGATCTAGGTGTGTAGGCACCGCTGGATTGCTCGTTGATACGTTGCTCCAGCGTTCTTCAAACCAAACGGCATAGTGATGTAGCACTTGGCGCCAAACGGTGTGATAAAAGACGTCTTTAAGCAGTCCTCCTTCAAGCTGATTTGGTGGTATCCCGAGTAACAGTCGAGAAAGCTGAGAAGTTCACACCCTGCGGTTGAATCCACCACTTGATCTATTCTTGATATACCGAACGGATCCTTGGGGCACGCCTTGTTGAGATTGGTGTAGTCGGTGCACATGCACCATTTACCGTTTTTCTTTCGGACCAGAACTGGATTTGCCAGCCAGTCCAGGTGGTAGACCTCTTTGATGAACCTGGCTGTGAGGAGCTTGGTTATCTTCTCCCGAATAGCATCTTTCCGGTCCTGTGCAAAGCGCCGTAGCCGTTGCTTGACTGGCTTGGCGTCTGTCTTGACATTGAGGGCGTGCTCGATCACCTCCCTTGGTACGCCCGGCATGTCAGACGGTTTCCATGCGAAGATATCCTTGTTGGCTTGAAGGAAGGTGACGAGCGCGTCTTCCTATTTGGGGTCAAGTCCGGTCCTGACTAGAGCAGTCTTGGAGGGGTCGGAAGGGTCTAGGGGGATCTTCTTCGTGCCAGAGTCCACTGAAATTCCCGACTTTGCTGCTTTTTTCGCTGGAACTTGGTCTTCCTCAACTTCAGTTTGACGGCTTGCCGAATGCTGTTGCGTCTGACTGCCGCCTCTTGTGATTGAGCCAACTCGTAGCTCTCCTTGTCGTAGGTGAAGGCTTGTTTGACGTCGCTATGGAGGGAGAGGACTTCGGCTAGCCCGGGCATCTTGAGCAGCATGTAGGTATAGTGTGGTATCGCCCTGAATTTGGCGAGCATCGGTCGTCCGAGTATCACGTGGTATGCGGTCCCAAAGTCGGCGACCTCGAAGCAGATGTTTTCTGTGCGGAAGTTGTCCTGCGTGTTGAAGGTGACCGGCAATGTTATCTATCTGAGGGGGGTAGGCCGGGAATTATCCCGTGGAAGGGTGCCGAACTCGGCCGCAGTTCTGAACGAGGAATCTTCATCTCATCCAGAGTCTTGGCGAACAGAATGTTGAGCGCACTTCCTCCATCTATGAGGACCTTCTTCGGCTTAATACTTTTAATGACTGGGTCAAGGACGAGTGGGTAGCATCTCGGGTGTGAAACCCGATCTGGATGATCTGCGCGGGTGAACGTGATGGACATCTCTAACCAGCGCAAATACTGGGGGGTGTCTACCATGGAGATTGCGTTGACATTGCGTGCTGTTAGCTTTTGCTTCCGCTTGGACTCATACGCAGACGGCCCTCCGAACATGTGGTTGAGCTCAGCCTGGGGATCCTAAAAATCGTCGGCCGGGCCTGAATCTGGCTTGTCTTTGTCCTTGTCGGCGCCAGATGATGAAGCCTGCTCGGAAGCAAACTTCTTGAGCATGAAGCAGTCTTTGGCCGCGTGCTTGCCCTTGGGGTGGAAGGGGCAAGGCCCGTTCATGACTTTCTGGTAGTCATTGTTCCTTGGGGGCTGCGACCGAGTTCGCTCCATGTTGGCCACCTCGTTGTCCGACTTCCGCTTGCGGCTGCTAGACTTGTTCTGTGATGGCTCATTGTTGGCTTTCACCTTCTGGTCCTTCTGCCGGGGCTCTTTCTTCTTGTCAAGGGCCTCTATGACCGCTTCGGCCGAGTCGGCATATTTATTTGCCATATCGAAGAGAGCCTGGACAGAGGCTGTATGCTTCCGAGTGAACTTCGCGATGAACGGGGTGTCCTTGACTCCCTTGCGAAAGGCGGCGATGACGACCTCGTCCTTAATCAAAGGAATGGAATTGCGCTTCTCGGAGAACCTCTTGAAGCACTCACGGAGGGATTCGTTCTTCCTCTGGTGCAGCTGGTAGAGATCATGCTCGGAAGATGGTCTTTCGTAAGTCCCTTGAAAGTTGGCTATAAAGCATTCCCGGAGTTCCCCCCAGGAGCCAATTGATTGCCTCGGGAGCCCTGTTAGCCATGTCCTCGCTGAGTTGGCCAGGGCAACCGGGAGGTAGTTAGCCATGGCTTTGTGATCACTTCCGACAGCTCGAATCGCCAGGGTATATATGATGAGCCAGGACTCAGGATTAGTTTTGCCGTCGTATTTCTCGATTCCCATAGGCTTGAAGCCAGACGGCCAGTCGACGTCTTGTAGCTCCTGGGTGAAGGCTAGTACGCCTTCATCTTTGTGAGGGCTCCGGCTTCGGCCACGACGGTTAAACTGCTCGTGGTGGAGACCGAAGCACTCGTGCTCGTCCTCTAGTCGGCGTTGCTCGTCGTCTTCGTGTTGATGGCGCCAAGCATTAATCTCTTGGCAGATATCACATTGTAGTCGGACTCGAAGATCTTGGTTGAACCGGCGATCATTCTAGTGACGCCGCCAATTGTTGTTGTTGGTGTTGCCGAGTGATGTTTGTCGTGACTCCTCGTGCGGCTGACTTGAGCTGGCCGCCCGACGTCGTGCTGATGCGGATGAGATTGTCGCTGGAGAGCCCGACCGGTTAGTCGGTATAAGTGTTTCGCCCGACTACTGGTGCTGCTGACATGCAGCAGCTGTAATCATGGGTTTAATTTTGGCGATAGTCGAGGTGGCCTAGTGATCAGGCCCGAGCTGGAGCGTGTCCAGTAGGGTTGCAGCGGCCACGACATTCTGTTGTGGCGTGACGAAGATGTCGTGGTCACTGACTTTGGTCTGGAGGATCTGTTGCTGAGCAGTTCGCCCAACCCTGCGTAGCTCGTCATTGCGAGCCTCACGATCGGCCTCCTCCTGTTGCCGTAGTTGGCGTGCCTCCTCTTGTTGCTCCTCTTGTAGTCGGCGTACCTCCGGCAGAGGAGTTGAAGCCATGAAGATCTCTCGGGGCAGAAGGAAACTCTCTAGACTGGTGTCCGAACTAGCGTTCGAACCGCTATCCGACTTGGAGTCGGAATCCGAGTAGTTGATCGGAGTAAGAACGACTCCGACCTCCCTAGATCCAATCTGGAAAGGCTCTGGGCCATGTCCAAACTGAAGCGTAGGAGATCGAGTCTGCCGCGTGGGATGTAGATTCGCGGCATTACCGGATCTGCACGGGAGGTTGACGATCTCTCCCCTTCCTAGCCTGACCTGGGCTGGCTCAAGACCAAGCGCGAGTCGGACGCCGAAGGAGAGAGTTGTCCCGAGACCCGGACAGGTGGTTGATCACCGCAGCAAATCGACAGAGGTAGCTGCAGCGTCTTGTGGGGCCGACTGACGCGGAGTCGGCTGGTTCCTCGGCCGGTTGGATCAGGTCTGCGTCGGCCAAGGTGAGATTGTCGAACATGCCGGCGACAAAGTCGAGGCTTCCAAATGAGATTGTATCTCTGGAGGAGAATTTACCGCTGTCGACTCCGGTTGCTAGATCCATCGAGCTTGTAGATGTAGATCTCGCCAAAAGCCCCTACCTAGCGCCAACTGTCGATGTTTTACATCGACAATATGATTATAGGGCTACTCAGCGGATCGAAACTCGGTGGATTGCAAACGAACACGGGGAGATTTTATACTGGTTTAGGCCCTCGATGTGAGGTTATACCCTATGTCCAGTTGTGGTGTATTCCTTTGAGGATGTGTGTTGTTCTGATGAACTCTTGCCCTTAGGGGGCGTCCTGCCTCCCCTTATATACTGGGAGACAGGGGTACAAGGTAGGAGTCCTAGCCAGATTACAGCCAAGGGATCTCCTCTTAAAGATATAACCTACCCGACTAGGATTGTATATTCCTTATCGTACAAGGTAAAGTCTACCGGGTTCTATCATATCTCTAATTACAAGGCTAGGCCCATCCTCTATCCGAGTGGCCCATATGCTTGTGATGAGGTACCTGGGGCCCATGGCCTCCACAAGCTGGCACTCTTGGAGAGGAAGAAAACCCTCCAACCAAAGGAGATCATCAACTAGAGTCCCACCGCCGGTGAGTTAATCCCCTCTCCAGGTCCTCCGAGACCGTGGTCTTTGTTTCTTTTTTGACCGTGGTCTCGCCCTTCCTTCTTCCAATTTCCTCCGTAGGCTCCTTGGGTATTACCAGATTGAGCTCTACCATCTCAACCCCAACTCCATTCTCCACATATCGATCTTCGTCACCCACTGCGAGGCTGGGGATCGATCCCCATTTCAACCTCTTCCGCTTTATTTTTCATGTCAAGCCGCAACCCTCCAAATCCAAATCCAGTGATAGGGGGAGCAGGCCTTCCGCTCTGCAATGAGATGAAGAAGGCTTATCTCCATGATCCCCTGAAGACTTCACTAAAGGGATGGCATTAGGAGTGGTTTTACTATTTCAATCTAGAGCCCTCCTTGCCCCCTTTTTTGGGAAATCCCCCTGCCGTTCTGGAGAGCTAGACTGCTATACCATCGCAAACTGAGATGGTCCTGGTGCAGTTGCTGCTGGAGAAGATCGATGCACTGAAGAACACGGGGTTGACCGATCCTTGGGTGGCTAGGACATTCCAGAACTGGCGAATTCGACCTCTGAAAGCCAAGAGTCATCTTGGCTATGATTACCAAGGGAAGAACAATCCTTCTTGGGAGAGAACTGATTCTGTCAACAAGGATGTTGTCATCGACACCTTGATTGGCTATTTCATCAATGGAGTCGTCGAGACTCTAGACGTCGAGCGAGCCCCCAAACCATATAGCAAAGATAGGCCTCGGCCAAAGGTAATGTCTTGTGTAATACTTGTCTTGATATCCATCTATGATGTGTGGTATGAATGTTGCTCAATCGAGTTTTCCTTGATGCTTGATACTTGCAGGAATTTGCTGAGTTTGATTCTAACCCACAAGGCCGTTCGGCCAGTGGGGCTAGGAAAAGGCTGGCCAGCCCCTCATTAGCCCAACCTAGCCCCAAGAGGGCTGGGAATCGACCAGTGATAGACCAGGCCAAAAGGAAAGACATGCCGAGTAAGGCATCAGGCGGTCCTATGATCAGAGACCCCAGTAGCACAGCCCTAGGATCAACTAGCCCCAGAAACGTGTTGCCAACTACTGTCATGGCCCACCCGGCTATACTGAGTACGGTGCCGACTGGGCCAAAATCTCCCCCGCTGACTGCCGCCCCCACGAGCCTGACAACTAGCAGCACTCCGCCGCCGAGTAGGCCTTAGGGCCCATCGCTGACTACCTCCACTCCCAGCGCACAGGGGTGGAGGTTTAAGACTACCAAAAGGTATGAACATCTTTGGTCTTTTGATAATCTTGAGCAGTTTCTTCCAAAAGCCAAGTGACATTGATTGCAAGGGGATAGCGCCCTCAACCCCAGTAGCTGCTCCTGCCCCAACTGAGGTCAAGATTGCAGCGCCGCAGCCTGAGCCGAGTGCTGTCCCAGCCCCTAAGGTAAAGACAACCCACTCGGCCAGGCCACAGGCCTTACCCAGTCGGGACACCATAGCGGACCTCCTAGTCCCTGAGCTCACCCAAGATCCAGCACCGCCGATTGATCTACGGCCCAGGGCTCCTTCTCCTCCACTTTCTTCATCTTTCAATGATGATGACCTCCCCAGGCTTGAGGCTCCTCCACCAAATTTCCCCTGGACATTTTATTGGGTTACGCCGGAGGGGGAGGAAAAAACCTTTGAGCACAACGAGCAAGCCACCCAGAGGGAGTGAGTCAAGCTAATGGAGGCCGCCATCACCGCATCAAGGAGTATCCAGGTATATAATCCTTCCGATTGTGTTTGCTGATTTGCAGCTCCTCAGAATTTTTGGCCATCGTTGCTTGTGTTGTCTGACTTCAATGTATCTTGTGCAGCAAGTGGTCAATCGATCTGAGAAAATCGGTAAAGTTCTGTCCCAACTTGCCCCTCAGCTCACTCAACTCCACTAGCTCCAGATTGCCAAAGATGATTTGGAGAAGTCTAGCAAGGAGAGGAAGGAGTGGCTAAAGGATTCAGTGAACAAGCTCAAGGATGAGAACAGGGCGTAGACAGGGAAGATGATGACGCATTAGCATGTGAGAGCCAATGCACCGACTTGCCCGATCTCACGGTGTAGGATCAAGAACGGTACTTTGGGGAAATTTGTAACCCAACGACGAGGAAGCCAACCGTAGCCTGCTATCCGAGACAATCGTTAGTCCACAAACCTGAATACTAACTCACACAACTACGCTCGATGGCGTAGAAGCACAAGCGAGATGCAATTCGCGGGGAATCACAAGAACTGGGTAAACAAGAACACTATCATTGTTCTTAATAAATCAATTCTCCAAAAGAAAGTTTTTTTGTGTAAAGCTCCCTAGACGCAGCCCCATATATATAACATGTCCCATCTTCCAGAATATGGCAACCCAAAATAAATGAAAAGAAAAAGAAAAAGAAAGGCATGCAGCCAAAACCGCACATATCAAAGACTATTAATACTAAAGAAACCAAAACCAATTCATTGCTGCACACATGCAGCCGTTCCTAATTCAAGCCTCATAAATTCATTGCCGTTTTGCATGCATGCAAACTCCCCCTTTATTCTCTCTAAACCAACCGTCCACTCCTTTAATTTGTGCACATTTTTGAATGCATGCATTAGAGAGAACAAGTGGTGGCATGCTGGTTAGCTCTTTTCCAAGTGATAGGCTCTTCTCGGTCCATGGCAACACCTTGGCTGAATCCATCTTGGGCTGCAAGCAAATAAGTGTATCACAGCTCTTCTTTTCTTCGCTAAAGTTCTCATGCATTGGCTCCTTGCCCATGTACCTAAGTAAAACCAAAGAGGAACACATGGGTAGCACTGCTAAATCATTTAAATCCAAAATTATACTCAAGTTAGCTTTAACCTGTGATTGGATTTGTTTAGTGTGGCTGCGAGTAATTGGACCATCGTATACTTTCTCCTTTGGTTCAGCCGAACTAAAATCACCATGTGTATGCATAGATGTTATTTGTGTAGGTGTATATATGCATGGGATGTCCTCATCACCATCAGAGGTATGTTTCTTCCTTGCCCGAGTAACCCCAAACCAATCTTCCTGCATTGCTAATCTTCATATTTGTTCGGCTGTAGCTCTAGAGACAAACCTGAATAACCAATCCCTAGTGATAGAACACCTAAAGAAGGAGCTGAAGGAGCTTGAGAAGGTGAAGTCCAAAGTAGACACCGAGTACGCAAGTAAGCTTCATATCTGCTCCGGTACTCTGGCTGACTCGGTATCTAGATTTATTGATGCCTCTTCTCTGTGTGAGAAACCTTCAAAGCAAATTCACATATCCAATTTGGCGCTTTTGCTGAAGAGATTAAAATAATAAAGGAGTCGCGGAACATCATAGCTAATACCGCGAAGACTTTATTAGACATTATGCAGCCAAGCCTGGCCAAGCCCAGCTCCAGCTCCATCTCCCAAGTGGTGCAGCGCCTTGAAGAAGCCCCTGCACTCCTGAAGAAATACCCCTCTGAGCGTGTCACCGTGGGGATTGCCCAAGCACTGGCCATGACGAAGTCTCTCTACCCCCGAGTAGATATTGAGGCCATCAGAGAGGGCTTTGCTGAAGATATTACCCCGGAGGAGGGGTTGGAGTTGATTAGCCAGGTTAGGCCTACTACTGAGGCCATCACCGAAGATCTGCCCATGTAAATTGTGTAGCGGTGTCTAACAGAAACAATATGTAAATATTGTAAATGCTTTTGATGTTTGTTGTTGCATCTTGCCGAATTCTTATTTTATTTTAGCCATCATTAGCTTTATCCGACTAGCCTGTTTATGCCAAGTGGTTTGAGACTGACTTTAAAAAGCATTCATTTCATGAGACTATACTTGGGAAAACTGAGCATAATCGTTATAAAACTTCATGACTTAGATAAAACAAGATCAAACTTTCTGAACAACAGAGGACATGTATCATCATGTAGCCCCTCCCATAAGGGAGATAATTTATGCCTGTCTTTGGTGGTTTGGATTTTTCTCAGAACGAGATCTCCCACCGAAAAGGCGCGGCCACGAACATTCCGACTGTGATAACGATGCAGACCTTGAAGATACCTTGCCGACTGGATAGTTGCGATGTCTCTTACTTCTCCCAACTGGTCTAGCTCGACCAGTCGGTCTTCAGTTGATTGTGCTTCTGAGTGGGCCCAGACTCACGGGGAGCCAAACTCCAACTCAGATGGTAACACAGCCTTAGCACCATAGACTAGGAAGAAAGGGGACTGCCCTATTGCCCAACTAACCGTGGTTCTTAAAGACCAGAGAACAGATGGAAGCTCTTGCACCCACCGCTCTGTATATGATTGTAGTCGGTCGAACACTCTAGTCTTGATACCTTGTAAGAACATGCCATTTGCGCGCTCGACCTGCCCATTGCTTCATGGGTGTGCCACATAAGCATAACAGATTTTGATGCCAAAGTCATTACAGAAATCTTGAAAAACACCGCCAGTGAACTGAGTGCCATTGTCTGTTATGATGTGGTTGGAAACTCCAAATCAGTATATTATACTCATGATGAAGTCTTTTGCCCTTGCCGCAATTTTAGTAGCAACGTGCTTTGCCTCGATCCACTTTGTGAATTTATCCATTGCGACGAACAAGTGTGTGAACCCTCCTGGTGCTTTTTTGAATGGCCCGACCCTGTCGAGCCCCTAAATTGCAAAGAGCCAAGAGATTGGAATTGTTTGAAGGTCTTGAGCTAAAAGATGTGTTTGTTGGGCAAAGAACTAGCATCCCTCACATGTCCAAACTATGTCTCTAGCGTCTGTAACTGCAGTCGGCTAGAAGAATCCTTGTCTGTAAGCCTTTCCGACTAACATCCTTGATGTAGCATGGTTGCCATAGATGCCCGAGTAGATGATTGCAGAATCTGCTTGCCCTCCCCGGGTGTGACGCAGCGCATGAGGACTCTGGATGCACTTCGACGATAGAGATCTTCTCCGACTACAAGCAAACATTTGCTTCGATGTTTGATCAGCTCGGCTTCACTGCGATCTTCTAGGAGATCGTCTTCCAGAAGGAATCTATGATTGTAGTCTGCCAATCCTGAGTGATGATTAGCACTTCATTTGTTGCCGGGGTAGGTTCAGCCCCCAACTGCTTGAGTACTAGCTTCTTTTGGATTGACGGCTCCAATAATTGTTTGACAAAAATTCTACTAGGGAGCACTTCTCGTTTGGATCCCATGTTGGCTAGCTCATCTGCAACTTCATTGTATTGGCGTAGCACATGTGTAATCTCCAGCCCGTCGAACTTATTTTCCAGTTTTTGTATATCCTGACAATATACCGCCATGTTGTCGTCGAGACATGTCCAGTCTTTTATGACTTGGTTCACCACGAGTTGAGAATCCTCGCGTACTACTAGTCGGCGGATGCCGAGTGAGATGGCGATGCGGAGCCCGTAGATGAGTGCTTCATACTCGGCGACGTTGTGGGATGCAGGAAAGTGTATCTGAAGGACATATTTTAGTTTTTCTCTAGTAGGTGATGTCAGGATGATGCCAGCCCTGCTCCGTCGATCCGGAGAGAACCAACGAAGTACATCGTCCATTACTCTAGCTTGTCCGTCGATGTAGCCGTCTAAACTTCTGTCCACTCGGCCACGAAGTCGGCAAGTGCCTGTGACTTGATTGCTGTTTGTGGTTGAAAAGCAATATCAAACGCCATCAACTCGAGTGCCCTTTTAGCGATTTTGCCGGTGGCCTCACGATTGTGTAGGACATCCCCGAGTAGATACGATGTGACGATTGTAACCTGATGTGATTGAAAATAGTGCACCAACTTTCGCCTAGGACTTCACTTACAAAGTAAACTCGTCTTTGAATGTTTTGTACGTGTCCTGGCTCCGCCCGCTCGAAGTCTTCGAAGGCTTGTTGGGCTGATGGATCATTGAAAATGGGCGCTATTTTCAGTTGCATCAAGTAACTGTTATCACATCGTATCCACTTGGGGACGTCCTACACAACCGTGAGGCCACTGGCAAAATCGCTAAATGGGTGCTCGAGTTGATGGCATTTGACATCATCTTTCAGCCACGGACAACAATCAAGTCTCAAGCTCTAGCCAACTTCGTGGCCAAGTGGACAGAAGTCCAGACAACTACACACACGGACAAGCTAGAGTACTGGACGATGTACTTCGACGGTTCTCTACGGATCGGCGGTGCAGGGGCTGGCGTCGTGCTAACGTCACCCACTGGCGAGAAACTAAAGTACGTTTTTTTAGATTCACTTTCCGGCTTCCCACAATGTTACTGAGTACGAGGCACTCATCCACGGGCTCTGCATTGCCATATCACTCGGCATCCGCCGATTGGCCGTACGTGGGGATTCTCAACTCGTGGTCAACCAAGTCATGAAAGACTGGACATGTCTCGAGGATAATATGGCGGTGTATTGTCAGGAGGTACGAAAGCTAGAAAACAAGTTCGATGGGCTGGAGATAACTCATGTATTGCGACAATACAACGAAGCTACAGACAAATTGGCCAATATGGGATCCAAACGAGAAGTGGTCCCGACTGGGATTTTTGTCGAACAACTACTAGAGCCATCAGTCAAAAAGAAACCAATGCTTGAACAGTCGAGGGCTGAACCTACGCCGGCAACAAATGAAGTGCTAATCATCTCTCAAGACTGGCGGACTCTAATTTTCAAATTCCTCTTGGACGACAAACTCCCAGAAGATTGCAGTGAAGCTGAACGGATCAAATGTCGAAGCAAATGTTTCCTTGTAGTCGGAGAAGACCTATACCGTCAAAGCGCATCCGGAGTCCTCATGCGCTGCATCACACCCGTGGAGGGCAAGCAGATTTTGCAGTCGATCCACTCGGGTATTTGTGGCAACCATGCTGCATCCAGGATGTTAGTCAGAAAGGCTTA
The DNA here is from genome assembly GCA_003991445.1 of Oryza meyeriana var. granulata. NCBI lineage: Eukaryota > Viridiplantae > Streptophyta > Magnoliopsida > Poales > Poaceae > Oryza > Oryza meyeriana. Next base: position 115,031 of record RYFJ01000032.1, on the reverse strand, counting down.
CACACAGGGTTTCTTCTGGCCGACTGCGGTAACAGATGCTAAAGACATAGTTCACACATGTGAGGGATGCCAATTCTATGCAAGGCAAACACATCTTCCAGCTCAAGAACTTCAAACAATTCCAATCTCTTGACCCTTTGTGTCGATGCTTTGCACCGGCAATAAAACTATGGGGCTACTCGGCGAGGGTGAATTCGGTGGACTACAGAGGAACACAAGCGAATTATACTGGTTCAGGCCCTCAAGGTGAGGTAATACCCTACGTCCAGTTAAGATGTTATTCCTCTGAGGTGTATGGAGATCGATGATCTGATTGTTCTTGTTGTCCTTGCCCTGAGGGGCGCCCTGCCTCCCTTTATATACTAGGGGACAGGGGTACATGATAAGGATCCCAGTCGGATACGACCAAGGGATTTCCTTCTTAGAGATAGAATCCTATCCGACTAAGACTATGTTTCCTTATTATACAAGGTACAGCCTGCCGGGTGCTATCTTATCTCTAATTACATGGTCCGGCCCATCCTCTATCCGAGTGGCCCATGTACTGGTAATGAGGTACCCGGGGCCCATGGCCTCCGCACTTTGTAGTTTAGGGGCTTGACATGGTTGGGCCGTTCAAGAAAGCACCAGAAGGGTTCACACATTTGTTTGTTGCAGTGGATAAATTCACAAAGTGGATTGAGGAAAAACCTGTTGCTACCATCACAGCGGCACGAGCAAAGGACTTCATCATGAGTATTTTATACCAATTTGGAGTTCCTAACCACTTCATAACAGACAACGGTACTCAGTTCACTGGTGGCATGTTTCAAGATTTCTGTGATGACTTCGGTATCAAGATCTGTTATACTTCTGTGGCACACCCATGAAGTAATGGGCAGGTTGAGCGTGCCCATGGCAATATCAAGGCTAGTGTGTTTGACCGGCTACAACCATATGCAGGGTGGTAGGTACAAGAACTCCTATCCGTTCTCTAGTCTCTAGGAACCATGGTTAGTCGGGCAACAGGGCAATCCCCTTTCTTCCTAGTCTACGGTGCTAAGGCTATGTTACCAACTGAGTTGGAGTTCGGCACTCTGCGAGTTCGGGCCTACTCAGAAGACAAATCAAACAAAGACCGATTGATCGAACTCGATCAGTTGGAGGAAGCAAGGGACATCGTAACTATCCAGTCGGCAAGGTATCTTCAAGGCCTACGTCGTTATCACAGTCGGAATGTTCATGGCCGTGCCCTTTTGGTGGGAGATCTCGTCTTGAGAAAAATACAAACCACCAAAGACAGGCATTAACTATCCCCTTTATGAGAAGGGCCATTCATTATCGCTGAGGTAACACGTCCGTGCACCTACTGACTAAAGACTGAAGACGGTGCCCTAGTCAGCAACTCATGGAATATAGAATAGCTACGTCCTTTCTATACTTGAGTCTTGTATTTCCTCTATACATATGAATAAAACTTTTTTCTCTGACTCACTATATCGCTTGTCCCAACTGAGTAGTGAGTCAGGGGCTGCATGTATTATGTGCCTTGTTAATAAAATCCGAGCTTGTTTTATCTAACTTATGAAGTTCTACAATGATTACGCTAAGTTTACCCGAGTATAGCTCTCAGAGGTGAACGTTTTTTCTTAAGTTCATGTCCACCTACTCGGCGCAGACTACGTAGTCGGGTAAAGCTAATGACAACTTAGAATAACCAAGTACTCGGAAGCACTTTACAAGATATTTATACAAGCCTTTACAAAAGTTGTATATGCTTGTCAATAGTCACGAACTACATAATTGTTTTGTTTTTACATGCCCAGGTCTTTGGCTATTGCCTCCGCGGTCGGCCTCACCTAGCTGATTAGCTCCAGCACCTCTTCGGGAGTCGTCCCCTCTGCAAAACCCTCACCAACGGCCTCGATATCTACCCTAGGGTAGATCGATTTGGTCATGGCAAGAGCTTGGGCGATGCCATCAGCTACACGCTCATTCGAGTACTGTTTCAAGATACTTGGGGCTTTTCTTAGGCGTTCTAGCACCTAGGTGACGGTACTGGAGCTGGTCCCAGGATAGTGAGGTTGTATAATGTCTAGGAGCCCTTTCATGGATCCAACGAGGATTTCCTGTGACCCCTTGATTGTCTTGATTTCCTCCACGAAAGCGTCAAACTAAATCTGGGCATTGGCTTTTGAAGCTGTTCAGATGCATCAACAAGAATATTTGTTAGCCGAGACATGCAGCCGGAGCAACAAGCAGTTGAACCAAGATCATTGTCAAGAGGGAGACTTACTAGTATAGTCGGCTTCCACCTTGGCTTTGGCCTTCTCCACTTCCCTCAGTTTGTTATCTTGTTTTTCCCTCTCCTTTGCCTGGGCTTTCAGCTCAGCTTCGAAGGCTGCAAATCAAAATAGTCAAGAACTTAAGATTGCAGTCAAAACTCAACAAGGCAGTCGGAAATCAACAACAATGGAGAAGTCTACTCGGGATTTACTCGAGAGGACAACACAGAAGACTTACTTCTGATTTTTTCAGCTTGAGCCTAGTTTTCATCCCTAAGCTTATCTACTGATCCCCTCAGCCATGTCTTCCTCTCTCAGCTAGTCCGCTCTAGGTCGTCCTTGCCTACTTGGAGCTGGCGCAGTTCTTGGAGCTGGGGGGCGAGCTTGGTCAGGACCTTGTTCATCTTCTCGGAGCGATTGACGATCTTCTGCTCAGAACAAACCAAGGGAAATCAGAGTCAAATGGCAAGATACCAGATCAACGGAAACTGTCAAGAACCCAACATGGCAAGCTTCGCTACATACCTAGACTCCCTTGGATGTAGCGATTGCAACATGAATAAGATTTCTGTGCTCCCTCGATGCTGCTTGCTCGTCGTGCTCGTAGCTCTCTGCAACTCCCTCGAGGGTGACCCAATAAAAGGTCCTTGGGAAGTTACGCGGAGGGGCTTCGAGCTTGGGGAGATCTCCTTCATCAGAAGACGATGATATCGCCGGTGATGGGGTCCTGGCCCTGAGTTTGGTAGCTACAGGATCTTCGGTGATTTGCTCAAGGGCTGGGGCAGCAACTTCAACATTTGCTCCCTGGTTAGTCGGCACTGGTAACTCTGCTGTCAGGACTGCTTCAGCTTTAGCAGCTGGGGCAGCCTCTAGCTCAGCAAGTGACGTTACTAGTACCAGCTCGGCTAGGATGGGCTCGGCGGCAGGAGCTGCTGGCATAGTCCCCTTGGGATCTATGTCAACTCTTTTCCTACACAATATGCCAAATATCAATACATTTACCACATCATTCAAGATTCTCAGAAGATTAAAGATTGCTTATCTCTTGGAAGTCTTGAATTTCCATAGGGGAGCTCCAGAAGATGTCGGCGAGGGGCTTGATAGCTTGCTCAGCAGCGGAGAGCTGCCGGCTGTCGGGCTAGTCGGCGTGGCAGTCGGCGATGGCGATTTGGCCCCAGTTGGCTATGTTCCTGACGTAGCCGACTGGGGTGTCGAGGCACTCAGCGCTGCTGGCCTTGGGCTCGGCAGTGCTGGCCTTGGGCTTGGTGACACTGGTCTTGGGCTTGGTGGCCTAGGAGCTAAACTGGCAGGATCCTTGATGTTTAGGCTCCCCATCGCTACACTTGACGTTCTTTTCTTCTTCTTACCTGGGTCTTCAATTGGCTTCTTCCCAGCCCTCTTGGGACTAGGCTGGGTAGCAGAAGGGCTGGCTGGCCGTTTCTTCAATTTCGTGGCTGGCTGATTTTGGGAGTCATAATCAAACTCCACATGGTCCTGCAAGTATTTCGACGACATACATCATGCATTGCAGAACAATCTAAGACAGAAATTCACAGACATTCATTACAGAGGGATGACAATCCAATATCAATCTTTCAATATTACCTGTGGCCGAGGCCTGCTCTGGCTATAGGGCTTGGGGGCGCATTCTGTGTCCTCAGTCTCCATTATCCCATTGACAAAGAAGTCGAGTAGGGTATCAGTAACCTTGTTCTTGTCGACTATGTCAAGGTACTTGTGGTTGGGATCATCCTTGTCCTGGTAATTCCAACCAAAATGGCTCCTGGCCTTCAGAGGCCTGGTGTGGCGGTTGAGGAAACACATTGCCACCCAGGGACCAGTCAGCCCCGAGCTCTTCAGGAGGTCGATTTTCTCTATCAATTGGTATACTTGTCCTATTTCTTCATAATTTGTCATTGAAGACCAGCTGGGCAGAACTATTGGTGGAGAACTAGTAAAAGGGGGCAGAAAAGGTTCAAGATTAGAATAGTAGAACCATTCTCTGTGCCAGCCTTTGAGGAAGGTTTTCAAAGGAACGTTGAGATAAGTTTTCTTCATCTCATTCCTAAGTTGGAGACCGGCTCCCCCAATGGTTTGGATCTTGTTCTTGGATGGCTGAGGCTTGATATGAAAAAGGTATCGGAAGAGATTGAAATGGGGCTTGACCCCTAGAAAGGCTTCGCATAGAGTGGTGAAGGTGGAGATGTGCAGGATAGAGTTGGGATTCAAATTGACCAACTCTATTTGATAAAAAGACAGAAGTTGGCAATGGAAATCCGAAGAAGGGAGAGCAAGACCGTGATCAAAGAACAAGGTGAAGACAACAGTCTCACCGGATTTGGGCGCCGGCATGGATTCCCCTTCTGCGGTGCGCCAATGGAGGACATCTTGTCGTTACAGCATCAACCACTTCTCTAATAGCTTTAGCTTCATCGGGCTGCAGCCTGACATCGGCCAGACTCTAGCGGTCATCTCTGGAATCTCAAATGGGGCTTTCGGCATTGCTGGGGGTGAGAAGATTTAGGGAAAATACTTGTGGAGGCTTGGAATGGATGCGGCAGAGCAGAATCGGGCGAGTCTCGAGTGGGGGACGCAAGCTATAGTGAACCCTAGCAAGGCAGAGCGCGAAATTTGGGCGCGGAAGCTGGAAGACGAAATGATTGGAGGATTGGAGAAGATGAGGGAATCTTTTCTCTCTCCCTGCTTTATAGAGCCTATGCTGATAAGTGGGCTTGGGCTGACTAATTCAGTACTGGGCCCAAGACATGAGTTTCTAAATGGCATACTCTATTGAGCCGACTGTTGGCTGTGTTAAAATCACAGTGCAGATGCTATTAACAAAAACCGATTAAATAATCAGATATGATTCATGAAAGCTTAATTGCTGGACACATGTGTTCAGATATCTGAATTATTTACCAGATATTGAGGATATATCCTTATAAGGATCGACAGCTGGTCTCCATTAAAATTGGAGATGCAGGTATCTCTCAAGTACACTTGACCACATATTGGGTTAAAATCCAAGAAGTGGTACTCGGCTTACATGCTTAGCCAAAAATTGCCCTGAGTAAAAATTCTTCCAGCTGACATGATGATGAAGAGTCTAATTTCTGTGTAGTATACTACTCGAGAAGACTGAAAGGTTAAAGATCTTTGATTTTATGTTTAATTGTTTCACAATTAAGCACAAAGTCAGGGCTACACCTAATAGGTGCGCCTATTTGGCGCACATTTTTCATATTTTTTTCTATGAAACCCTTCATAGCCTTGTTGCCAGCCAATATGAAGCAGGACTTGGAGAAGAAGCACTCGGACAATGAGTACTCGGGAGAAAGGCACTTGGGAAGCTTTCTCCAAGGAGGATGAGCACTCAGCATCAGCTGTGACTCAACTATGAAGGTCTCAGGGGCTGCTGTGGAGGCCATGGGCCCCGGGTACCTCATGAGAAGCATTAGGGCCACTCGGACAAAGGATGGGCCTAACCTTGTAATTAGGGATACAATAGGACTCGGCATACATTACCTTGCATGACAAGGAAATGATATAGTCCTAGTCGGGCACGTTGTATTCCTAGAAGGAAATCCCTTGATCGGAGTCCGACTGGGATTCCTACCTTGTAACCCTGTCCCCCGGTATATAAGGGGAGGCGGGGCGCCTCCTGAGGGCAGAAGAACAATCTCTCCAGAGAAAACTCAAAGGCAATACACCACAACTAGACGTAGGGTATTACCTCATCTTGAGGGCCTGAACCAGTATAAATTGTTTCGTGTTCCTTTGCAATCCATCAAGTTTAGGTCTCATGAGTAGCCCCATATTCTCATTGCCGGTGTAAAACATTGACATACGCAGAACATACTAGCGAGGTCTTCTTTTCTAGCCTGTTCTTCTGCTAAAAATAGTAATTGAGCAACCATGAGTACATAGGTAATCAGCAAATATGCTTCTTATGCACAGGGTATTCAAAGAGTGGCTGAGGTTATTTTGTGTAAAGCCAATTTTGAGATCCATTTCATAAATACCTATGACCTAGCATGGTAGACTAAAAACAGTTTTAATATGGAAATGTTTGCTCAACGAAGGTTTTATCCGCCAATCCCGAGACCGCCTCAAAAATGACTTGCCACTACTAATCATGCAGTTTCTACGACTCATTGTCCCATTGCCTCCCATGGAACAATAGCCATAGCCATCCAAATCATCACCATCCCATAATCCCAACTGCCCATTAATCAATTTTAGAAAATTATGAGTCTAGTCAAGAGTAGTACAAGTCCCGGTGCTCAGTTAACCGCGAGCATGGCTATTCGAATAGATTGATTTACTCACACTGCAGTGGATGTATGCTTTACCCGCAACCTGTGACTCTGCCCAACACATGAGACCTGTCTCCATCCACGCCAATCACTGTAACCCTAGTGATTGCCCAATCAGTCGTCCCATTTTATTTAAGGCATGAGGAAGGGCGATTCAATCACCCAAGTGCAACTAGGCACGACTAAGCATTGCTCATTAAATATAACTAGGGACTCGATTAATATCATGGCTTCAAGGAACAAGGTATTCAAACAAGGGTGGCATAATCGATAATTGGGATCGCATTTTAAACATAGCATGCAATTTATTTCACAAACAAATAAGTTCATAAACTAGGATCAAAATGCTCAAGGAGGAGGATGTGGTGACTTGCCTGCTCAAGGTAGTCCTTATTCTACGTAACAAATCTTGATCAACCTTCACCTCTAGAAAGCTGCACACATTGCCTCTCGACTAACACAAACGGATTCTATAGAGCGCGGGGAAACCAATATTCAAGTAACATCCAAATGCAAATCAACCAATAAAAATAGATGGAAAACAAACCTAAGGGCTGCTCATAGCTCTTGCTTGCTAATGGATTCCAAGGGCCAAGGGGGTTGCAACTATGGGGTTCCTATCCCTTTTATAGGCAAGGGAACTTGAGGTGGCTTAGGCTCTAAGTTTCTTACCATGCAAGGGAACTTATGGGCAAAGGTTCCTTGGTGGATAAGCATCTTGTAGAGCAAGGAAGCTTAGGAGCTAAGGTTCCTTGGTGGATAAGTAGGTTATAGAGCAAGGAAGTTGAGGGGCTAAGGTTTCTTAGCAAAGAAGGGAACTTAAAGGCTAAGGCTTACTATTCTAGTTGTCATGGTGGCTATGTAGGAATTAGGTAATACAAGGAAAATACTTACCTTGATGACATATGTCTTGGTTTAGCTATCAGGATATGGCGAATTTATGGCTAAACTAGTCTCTATCTATATTAAATGGTTGGCATTAGAGGTTTTGCAATGACTTATAATTAAAGGTCAGTAAATATCCATGCTTTGTAAATTAACTTATGGTTACATTTATTTTAGTTCAAGTGCCACCACATGGTGTGAATTTGGTAATGGATGATCTTAAGTTAATACTTGATCTGTAATTATGTGATGCCCCGATTATTCGCATTTATCTGACATGCATGCTTGTTAAGTAATCCTTAGGTCAATATGTTTAAGAATAATTTATGGACTTTATTCTATAACTTGAATTGGGTGTTCTGTGTATATATGTGTTGAGGATTACATATTGAGAATTTATTATTTACTTGAGCATTAGGAATTTGCATGGTTAGTCTACTCAATTGCACTAATCATTTAGTTAAGTAATTCAAATATATTTAGCTTTGTTATCATTTATTCTAATATGCAAGGTTAGGCATGATCTTGGTGTATTCAGATTTTTATGGTTTAGGGCTTTAATTCCATTGTTGAATTTTTAAATTAGTATAAAGAGGTTTTTAATATGGGGATTAATTATCCACTAGTCTTTATTTCATATTTGTGCAGAAATTATATTTGTGACAACTATTATTTTGGGTCCATAAGGAAGATCTTGAATTTACAAAATTTTAGAGACAAGTTTTACTCAATTTAGACTTTGTTTGAATTAGTTATGAATTTTTAAAGTTTAATCTAGATTTTTCCTTTACTGAGATAACGACTTAGGAAAGGATTTGAGTCACTGGCTGGTGGGGTCCACCGTTTTTAGTTTTATTAGAATTATTTTTGTTAAGAGAAAGGCTTGTGCTACTGACATGTGGGGCCGAGGTCAACCCAAGACCAGGTTAGGTGGACTGACATAGTGGACTCGGGCCCACAAGTCAGTGGAACATCCTTTAATCCTAGCTTTAATTAGATTTTCTTAACAGATTGGGCCCACTGTCAGTCAATGATTAGGGATTCGATTTAATTAAACACTATCATTAACTCGAATCTTAAACTAAAATCCTGTGGGGCCCAAAGGTTGATCACAACTTCATTTCTTCTTCTTCCCCCTCGGCTTCTCTCTCTCTCTCTCTCTCTCGGCGTGGGCAGCAGGCGGGCTTGCGCATGGTGGTGATGGTGGGGATTATGGGCAACAGCGGACGCCGGCGGTGGTCTGGTTGGGGTCGCCGGGCCTTGGGATCTTTTACTTTACCGTTGGCGGAGCGAGGTGATGAATAGCGAAGGGATTTCGCCGACGGGGTCGGGCGGCCACTTTGGGTTCGCCTCGGTGCGGCGGCGCGGAAGGGGTCTGGTCGGCGGAGAGCTCGCTGAAGCTTCATCTTGATGAGGGCATTCGATTTCCCTTGTCAAGTCCTCCGGGGTTCACTCAAGGTGGTTTTCCATGGTTGTGTAGGCCATGGGCCCCGGGTACCTCATGACAAGCATATGGGCCACTCGGACAGAGGATGGGCCTAACCTTGTAATTAGAGATATGGTAGAACCCGGCAGATTTTGCCTTGTACAATAAGGAATATATAGTCCTAGTCGGGCAAGTTATATCTCTAAGAGGAGATCCCTTGGCCGTAATTTGGCTAGGACTCCTACCTTGTACCCCTGTCCTCCAGTATATAAAGGGAGGCAGGGCGCCCCCTGAGGGCATAAGCTCATAGAAGAGAACATACATCCTCAAAGGAATACATCACAACTGGACGTAGGGTATTACCTCACATCGAGGGCCTGAACCAATATAAACTTCCCCGTGTTCCTTTGTAATCCACCGAGTTTTGATCCGACGAGTAGCCCTATATTCATATTGCCAGTGTAAAACATCGACAGTTAGCGCACCAAGTAGGGGCTTCGGCGAGATCTACATCCACAAGCTTGATGGATCCAACAACAGGAGTCGACGGCGACAAATTCTCTCCCAGAGATACAATCTCATTCGGAAGCCTTGACTTCGTCGCCGACCAGATCGGCAATCTCACCTTGGCCGATGCAGACCTGATCCAACCTGGCAAGAAACCAGCTGACTCCGCGCCAGTCGGCCCACAAGATGCTATAGCCACCCTTGTTGATTTGCTGTGGCGATCTACCACCTGCCCGGGTCTCGGGACAACTCTCTCCTTTGGCATCCGACTCGCGCTTGGCCTCGAGCCAGCCCGGGTCGGGCTAGGAGGGGGAGAGATTGTCAATCTCCCTTGTAGACTCGGCAACGCCGCGGATCTACATCCCACGCGGCAGACCTGATCCCCTACTGTTCAGTTTGGACATGGCCCAGTGCCGCTCCAGATTGGATCTAGGGAGGTCAGAGTCATCTTTACTCTGATCAACTACTTGGATTCCGGCTCCAAGTCGGACAATGGTTCGAACACCAGTTCGAACACCAGTCTGGCGAGTTTCCTTCTTCCCCGAGAAATCTTCATGGCATCAACCCCTCCGCCGGAGGTGCGCCGAGTACAACAGGAGCAAGAAGAGGAGGCCCACCAACTACGGCAATAGGAGGAAGCCGAATGCAAGGCTCGCAATGACGAGCTACGCAGGGATGGGCGAACCGCTTAGCAACAAATCCTCGAGACTCGAGTCGATGACCACAACGTCTTCATCATGCCTCAACAGAACATCGTGGCCACTGCAACCCTGTTGGACACGCTCCAGCTTGGGCCTGATCATCAGGCCACCCCGACTATCGCCAAGATCAAAGCCATGATCACAGCTGCCACATGTCAGCAGCACCAGCAGTCGGGTGATACACTTGTACCGACCAACCAGTTGGGTTCTCCAGCGGCAATCTCGTCCGCATCAGTACGACGCCGGGCGGCCGGCTCAAGTCAGCCGCACGCGGAGTCACGCCAAACGTCTCTCAGCAACACAAACAACAACAATCGGCGGTGTCTCCAGAACGATCGCCGGTTCAACCAAGACCTCCGAGTCTGTCTACAATGTGATCTCCGCCAAGAGATCAACGCTCGGCGCCGCCAACGTGAAGACGATGAGCGCTGCTGACTGGAGGACGAGCACGAGCATTTCGGTCTCCACCATGAGCGGTTTAACTGCCGCGGTCGGAGCCGGAGCCCTCACGAAGATGAAGGCATACCAGCCTTCATCCAGGAGCTACAAGACGTCAATTGGTCGTCGGGCTTCAAGCCTACAGGAATCAAAAAATATGACGGCAAGACTAACCCGGAGTCCTGGTTCACCGTATATACTCTGCCGATCCGAGCTGCCAGAGGTGACCACAAAGCCATGGCTAACTACCTCCCGGTCGCCCTGGCCAACTAAGCAAGGACATGGCTAACAGGGCTCCCGAAGCGATCAATCGGCTCCTGGGGGGAACTCCGGGAACGCTTTATAGCCAACTTCCAGGGGACTTACGAGTAGCCATCTTCCGAGCACGATCTCTATCAGCTGCACCAGAGGAAGAACAAGTCTCTCTGTGAGTTCATCAAAAGGTTTTCCGAGAAGCGCAACTCGATCCCAATGATCAAGGACGAGGTCATCATCGCCGCCTTCCGCAAGGGAGTCAAGGACGCCCCGTTCATCGCAAAATTTACTCGGAAGCCTCCAGCCACTGTCAGGGCTCTCTTTGATATGGCGAATAAATACACCGACTCAGCCGAGACAGTCGTAGAGGCCCTCAATGAGAAGAAAAAGTCCCGACAGAAGGACCAAAAGGCCAAAGCCGAAAATGAGCCATCACAGAAATCCGGTAGCCACAAGCGGAAGTCGGACAACGAGGCGGCCAACATGGAGCGGACCCGGTTGCGTCCCCCAAGGAATAATGAGTACTAGAAGGTTATGAACGGGCCTTGCCCCTTCCACCCCAAGGGTAAACACGCGGCCAAGGACTGCTTCATGCTCAAAAAGTTTGCTTCCGAGCAGGCTTCATCATCTAGTGCCGACAAGGACAAAGAAGAGCTAGATTCAGGCTCGGCCGACGATTATCAAGATCCCCAGGCCGAGCTCAACCATATCTTCGAAGGTCCGTTTGCGTACGAGTCCAAGCGAAAGCAGAAGCTAACAACACGCGACGTCAACGCGGTCTCTACAGCAGACGCCCCCTAGTATTTGCACTGGTCAGAGATGCCCATCACATTCAACCACACAGATCATCCATATTAGGTTTCACACCCGGGACGCTATCCACTCGTCCTAGTCCCGGTCATCAAAAATATCAAGTTGAAGAAGGTTCTCATAGACGGAGGCAGCGTGCTCAATATCCTCTTTGCCACGACCCTAGATAAGATGAAAATCCCTCGTTCAGAACTGCGGCCGAGCACTGCGCCCTTCCATGGGATAATTCCCGGCTTGTCTTCAACCCCCCTCCGACAGATAACTTTGCCGGTCACCTTTGGCACGCGGGATAACTTCCACACAAAAAACATCTGCTTCGAGGTCGCAGACTTTGAGACTGCGTACCACGCGATACTCGGACGACCGGCGCTCGCCAAATTCATGGCGATACCGCACTATACCTACATGGTGCTCAAGATGCCCGGGCCAGCCGGAGTTCTCTCCCTCCGCAACGATGTCAAGCAAGCCTTCACCTGCGACAAGGAGAGCTGCGAGTTGGCTCAATCGCAAGAGGCGGTAGTCGGACGCAACAACATTTGGCAAGCCATCACAACTGAAGTCGAGGATGACCAAGTTCCGGCGAAAAAAGCAGCAAAGTCGGGAATTTCAGCGGACTCTTCCAACCCCTCCAAGACTGCTCTAGTCAGGACCGGACTCGACCCCAAATAGGAAGACGCGCTCGTCACCTTTCTCCAGGCCAACAAAGATATCTTCGCATGGAAACCGTCTGACATGCCGGGCGTACCAAGGGAGGTGATCGAGCACGCCCTCAATGTCAAGATAGACGCCAAGCCAGTCAAGCAACGGCTACGGTACTTCGCACAGGACCGGAAAGATGTTATTCGGGAGGAGATAACCAAGCTCCTCGCAGCCAGGTTCATCAAAGAGGTCTACCACCCGGACTGACTAGCAAACTCAGTTCTGGTCCGGAAGAAAAACGGTAAATAGCGCATATGCGTCGACTACACTGATCTAAACAAGGCGTGCCCCAAGGATCCATTTGGTCTACCCAGAATAGATCAAGTGGTGGATTCTACTACAGGGTGTGAACTTCTCAGCTTTCTCGACTGCTACTTGGGATATCATCAAATCAGCTTGAAGGAGGAAGACTGCCTAAAGACATCTTTCATCACACCATTTGGCGCATACTTCTACATCACCATGCCGTTCGGTTTGAAAAACGTTGGAGCAACATATCAACGAGCAATTCAGCGATGTCTACACACTCAGATCAGGTGCAACATGGAGGCCTACGTCGATGACGTGGTGATCAAGACCAAGTCTAAAGAAGACCTCATCGCTGACCTGGAAGAAACCTTCCAAAATCTTCGAAGATTCAAGATGAAGTTGAACCCAGAAAAGTGCGCCTTCGGTGTGCCATCCGGCAAGCTACTCGGCTTCATCGTATCGCATCGGGGCATCGAGGCCAACCCAGAGAAAGTCAATGCAATCATGAACATGGCACCCCCGACTAGCCAGAAGGACGTCCAGAAGCTGACAGGTTGCATGGTAGCACTCAGCCGGTTTATCTCCTGACTAGGCGAACGGGGCATGACCTTTTTCAAGCTATTGAAGAAAGCAGACAATTTCCAATGGACTCCCGAAGCCCAGCAAGCCTTCGAAGATTTCAAGAAATTTCTCATATCACCACCAGTGTTGGCATCGCCTATGCCCCAAGAACAATTAATGTTGTATCTGGCGGCAACCACTCAGGTAGTCAGCACGGTGCTAGTGGTCGAGCAATCTGAACTGGGTCATATACAAAAAGTTCAATGGCTAGTCTACTTTGTCAGCGACGTCCTTGCCGACTCCAAGATGAGATATCTGTAGGTCCAGAAGCTGCTCTATGGCCTACTCATCACTGTCCGGAAACTGGTGCACTATTTCCAGTTGCATCAAGTCACGGTGGTCACATTCGGGACGTCCTGCATAACCGTGAGGCCACCGGCCGAATCGCAAAATGGGTGCTCGAGTTGATGGCATTCGACATCACCTTTCAGCCACAGATAGCAATCAAATCACAAGCTCTAGCCGACTTTGTGGCTGAGTGGATAGAAGTTCAGATGCCTACATCAACAGCGAAGCTAGAGTACTAGACAATGTACTTCGACGGTTCTCTAAGGATCGGCGGCGCCGGGGCTAGCATCGTATTGACATCACCCACTGGTGAAAAACTCAAGTACGTTCTGCAGATTCACTTCCCGGCTTCCCACAATGTCACCGAGTACGAGGCACTCATCCACAGGCTCCGCATTGCTATATAACTCGGCATCCGTCGACTGGTTGTGCGTGGAGATTCCCAACTCGTGGTCAACCAAGTCATGAAAGACTGGACATGTCTCGACGATACCATGGCGGCATACTGTCAGGAGGTCCGAAAGCTGGAAAACAAGTTCAACGGGCTGGAGATAACCCACGTCTTACGACAATACAACGATGCTGCAGATGAATTGGCAAACATGGGATCCAAGTGAGAAGTGGTCCCAACTGGGATCTTTGTCGAGCAACTAATGGAGTCGTTAGTCAAGATGAAACCAGTGCCAGAGCAGTCAGGAGGCGAACCTACCCCAGCAATAGATGAAGTACTGATCATATCCAACGATTGGTGGACTCCTGTTCTCAAATTCCTCCTGGACGATGAACTCCCAGAAGATTGTAGTAAAGCTGAACAAATCAAATGTTGAAGCAAAAGTTTCCTAGTAGTCGGAGAAGACCTGTACCGAAGAAGTACATCCGGTGTCCTCATGCGCTGTGTCACAACGGAGGAGGGCAAGCAGATTCTGCAATCAATCCACTCGGGCATATGTGGCAACCATGCTGCATCCAGGACGTTAGTCGAAAAGGCTTATAGGCAGGGATTTTTCTGGCCAACAGCAGTAACAGACGCTAAAGACATTGTTCGCACATGCAAGGATTGTCAGTTCTATGCAAGACAAACAAATCTCCCAACACAAGAACTCCAAACCATCCCAATCTCTTGGCCCTTTGCAGTATGGGGGCTTGACATGGTCGGGCCTTTCATGAAAGCACCAGGAGGGTTCACACACTTGTTCGTCGCAGTGGATAAATTCACCAAGTGGATTGAGACAAAACCCATTGCTACCATCATAGCGGCAAGAGCAAAGGACTTCATCATGAGTATATTATACCGATTCGGGGTTCCTAACCGCATCATAACAGACAACGGTACTCAGTTCATGGGCGGCGTCTTTCAAGATTTCTGTGACGACTTCGGCATCAAGATCTGTTATGCTTCTGTGGCACACTCGCGGAGCAATGGGCAGGCTAAGCGTGCCAATGGCATGGTCTTACAAGGCATCAAGACAAGGATATTCGACCGACTACAACCATACGCGGGCCGGTGGGTACAAGAACTCCCATCCGTTCTCTGGTCTCTTAGAACCATGGTTAGTCGGGCAACAGGGCAATCCCCTTTCTTTCTAGTCTATGGTGCCGAGGCTGTGCTACCAACCGAGTTAGAGTTCGGCTCTCCGTGAGTTCGGGCTTACTCAGAAGACACATCCAACAATACCCAATTGGTCGAACTAGATCAGTTGGAAGAAGCGAGGGACATCGCAATAATCCAGTTGGCAAGATATCTTGAAGGCCTGCATCGCTACCACAATCGCAATGTCCGTGGCCGTGCCTTTTTGGTCGAGGATCTCGTCTTGAGAAAAATACAAACCACCAAAGACAGGCATAAACTATCCCCAATATGGGAAGGGCCATTCATTATCGCCGAGGTTACACGGCTAGGCGCCTACCGACTAAAGACCGAAGACGGTGCCCTCGTCAGCAACTCATGGAATATAGAACAGCTACGTCCTTTCTATACCTGAGTTTTATACTTTCCCATGTGTACAGTTTTTCTCTAACTCACCACGCCACTTGTTCTAACTGAGTAGTGAGTCGGGGGCTGCATGTATTATATGTGCTTTGTCAATAATATACGAGCCTATTTTGCTTAAGTTATGAAGTTTTGCAACGACTTTGTTATGTTTGCCCGAGTACAGCTTTCTGCGGTGAAACGATTTTATTAAGTTCCTATAGACTAACTCGGCGTAGACCATATAGTCGGGTAAAGCTAATGACAACTAAGTAAAAATTCAGAGCTTGGCGGCATTGCACATATATTTACACATGTCCTTACAAAAATTTATATGCACCGACTGCATGATGGATTGTTCTTACATACCCAGGTCTCGGGTGATCACCTCTGTAGTCAGCCTCGCCTGGGTTATCAACTCCAGCGCCTCCTCAGGAGTCGTCTCCTCGCCGAATCCCTCTCCGATGGCTTCAAGATCTGCCCTGGGGTAGATTGACTTGGTCATCGCCAGGGTTTGGGCCACGCCGACGACAACATGCTCGTCCGAGTACCTCTTCAGGATACTCGGGGCTTCGCTAAGGCGTGCCTGCACCTGGGAGATCGTGTTGGAGTTGGTTCCCATGTAGTGAGGATCCATGATGTCAAGGATCTCCTGTGACTCCTTGACAATCTTTATCTGCTCTGCAAAAGCTTGAAACTGGACTTGGGCATTGGCTCTAGCAGCTGCCCAGGATCATCGACAAGTAAACTTGTTAGGCAAAACTACAGACAGAGCACTTAATGGATTGGTTAAGATCATTGTCAGAGCGGAGACTTACTTTCGTAGTCAGCCTCCCATTTGGCTTTGGCCTTCTCCAGTTCAACCTTCTCTTTCTCGAGCTTGGCATTGGCCTTCTCCAAGTCGGCCTTGTCTTTCTCGAGCTCAGCATTGGCCCTCTCGGCCTCCTTCAGCTTGGTTTCCCCCTCTGTTCGGGTCTTCAGCTCAGTTTCGAGGGCTGTATACCAAAGAAGTCAAGTACTCAAGATTACAGTCAAGACACAACTGGGCAATCGGGAAGCAACAAAGCTGGAGATATACACACAGGACTTAGTCGGGAAGGCAAATACAGGAGACTTACTTCTGATCTTGTTGGCTAAGGCCCAATTCTTGTCCCTGAGCTGATCAACCGCTCCCCTCAGCCAAGTCTCTTTCTCCTGGCTAGACCGCTCCAAGTTGGCCTTCGAGGCCTGGAGCTGGCCCAATCGCTGGAGTTGAGGGGCAAGCTGGGTCAGGACCTCATTCATCTTCTCCGAGCAAAGCAGAGTCAAGCGTCAGAATACTCATACAAGCAAGACTGACAACAACTCAGCATGGCAAAAATCATACCTGGACCCCCCGGGACACGGCGATCGTGGCGCGAAGCAAGACTTCATGCTCTCTCTCCGCTGCCACTTCATCGTGCTTTTGACTCTTCGCAGTTCCATCAGGGGTTACCTAGTGGAATGTCCTCGGGAATCTGCGGGGAGGAGCCTCAAGCCTGGGGAGGTCCGGCCCTTCCAAAGATGACGACAACGACAAGGACGGCGATGGGGTCCTGGCCCCCAACTCGGCGGCTGCTGGGGCTTCAGGGATATGCTCGAGAGCTGGAGCGATAGCTTCAACGTTAGCCCCTTGGTCGGCCAGTGTCGGTGGCTCTACAGTCAGGATGACCTCAGTTTCTACAACTGAGACGATCATCGGCTCAACAGACATGCTAGCTGGCGCTGGTTCGGCTAGTGCCAGCTCGACAACAGGAGCAGCCGATGTGGTCTCTTTGAGATCAATATTGGCTCGTTTTTTGCATGAAGAGCTAAGTATCAAAACACCACAATGCTGAACAGGACTTCCAGAAGATTCAAGGTCACAAACCTCTTGGAGAATTTGAACCTCCACCCAAGGGCTCCTGGCGTCGGTAATGCAGGACTACCGGCTGTCGGGCTAGATGGCTCGGTAGTCGGCGGTGGCGTTTTAGTCCTGGTCGGCCCAACTCCTGGAGAGGCCGGCCGGGGCACTAGGGTACTCGGTGGCGCCATCCTTGGGATCGATGTTGCTGAGCCCAATGACGCTTGACCCGACCTTGTACTTGGCGGCACTCTTCTTGGGCTCAATGTTGCTGAGCCTGACTGTGCTGGTCCTGGTCTAGGACTCGGCGGCCTAGGAGCTGTGCTGGCGGTGTCTTTGATCTTCAGACTCCTAGCTGCGGCACTCGGCCTGATGATTTTCTTCTTGCCTTGGTCTTCAACAGGCTTCTTCCCTGCTCTCTTGGAGTCGGGCTGGGTGGCTGTTGACACCAAAAATCACCGGTAGCGTTGAGAATGAGCCGATGATCTGGTTCGGTGCACTAGACACGTGAAGGCCTGGGAGATCTTAGCTCCAGTGCAGGTCCTAAATTTGAGGTTCGTAGACGTGCCAGTCAATTTGACCCCTCAATTGACAAGGAGATAGAAAATATTAGATCAATGAACCAATAGGCCGATACAAACTCCTTCCATCTAATTGCCGATAGCACTTGTACATCGGCTAGAAAACTGATGATGATAAACAGATAATAAACCAGCCGATTGCCAATAGCACTTGTGTATCGGCTATAAAGCCGATGATGATATAAGCAAATAATAAGCCAGCCGACTGCCAATAGAACATATGCATCGGCTAGAAAGGCGATGATAGTATAGATAATCAAAATAATAGACAATGTAGTCGGCTTTATCTAGTAAAAGGTAACTTATCGGCTAGACACTCCGATAAAATATCGCATAAAAACTGTTAACGCCAAAATTTGGTAAGGCTCTGCGTCAGATTCGGCTAAGAAGGAAGTTACTGTTGACTAACGGAGATTGATCCAGGAAGGAGTCAAATTCAGAAAAGAAGCTGTAGAGACCACAGTATGGCAATTGTTTACCGTGTTTACTATTTAGGCGGTGTTAGTTTTTATCTTTAGGGAACCTGATCTCGTGTTTGATCAGGTCCTGTAATATTTTCTCCTGTAAATTAGGAAATCGTGTGCCGTGTCCAATAAGGACTCGTGTCAACTCGGGGTATATATACGTATGCCCGGGTGCTTTGTAATCATCAATCAATCGATCAATACAAATTCGGCGCATCGCCACCCTTTCGATGGGTTCTTGCTTCTCGAGTCGGGCTGCATCGGTTAAGTTCGACCTCCAGCGAGAGGGTAAGTCTCGTCACCCCGGCTACCTATCGGCTAGGACTTCCTCGGTTAGGTCTGATATTCTAGTCAGTTTATGGTAGTCGGCTTACCACGATATATCTATTTTGTCTATGGCTGCATCAGTTCAGTTTGATGTCATAGATTAATTAGGTATATCACATCACGCGTGCAAAATCGTATCGGCTTACTGGGAGCGATTTATCAACAGTTTGTGCTGCATCGGTTGGGCCCGACCTACTAAACTGCCAGTGATAAATCGTTCCTGCTAGGTTGATATTTTGTGCGCAAGCGTCTTATCAGGGTGTATAGCCGATAAGTTATCATATACATCACGATCGCATTAGATTTATCGACTTGTCGAGGTCTTGTTATCATTATCAGTCTGTGCTGCAACGGTTGGGTCCGATCTACTAGGCTGACGATAATAACTTTACTCTTAATAAGCCGATGGGTTCTATGCGATGTTTTATCAGAGTGCTTAGCCGATAAGTTATCTTTTATTAAATACAGCCGGTTATACTGCTTGCTTTGTTATATATTCTTGCCTGCATTATTATTATGATCGGCTAAAGGCTAGCCGATTAGTTTAAACTGCCGATCCGAGTACAAGCTCAGGCAAGTTCCCGGGCACGATCAGTGTGCAAAGACCCGGGCACGGGTACAAGCGAGGATCCGGGCACGAGTACAAGCGAGGTCCCGGGCACGGGCACGAACAGCAGACGAGGATTCGGGCGCGGGCACGAGCAAGGGCCCGGGTACAGGCGCGGGCAGTATTACACGAAACAATCACTATTGCAATCGGCTAGAGTTTATCAAATTCATTTATTTACGCATTCTGCATATCTATTTTATCAATTTATAGCTGATTTACAAGTGTTTTTCGGCAGTCGGCTAGTTCGATATTTTTCTTATTTTTATGTTACTACTCATGCCATCATCGGCTTCCAATCGGTGTATAAGTGCTACAGTTCATATCGGCCATCGGCCGATGAGACGAGTCCAGATCGGCTTCCAGCCGATTGGCTCATTGATCTAACATTTTATCTCCTTGTCAATTGCAGGGTCAAATTGACTGGTACGCCTACGAACCTCAAGATTTTAGGACCTGCACTGGAGTGAAGCAAATCTCCCAGGCCTTCACGTGTCCCCACAACGCCGAACGGCCCCGGCGGTTTTCGGCGTCAACACGTTTTTGGCACGCTTGGTGGGACTCGAAGTTTCAATAATCTTTTGATCGAAGTTTTCAATATGGCTGGCAAAGAGATCAAGACAGATAACGTAATTCCGGTCACTATGGAAGATCTAACCGAAGAGCAAAGACAGCAACTGGAGCAAAATATGGCTAATTTTCAGAAGCTTTGCTTGGAATCCTTCAGCATGACGAGGCAAGGGCCGATTCAGAAATCTCAGTTTCCAAAACCAGTTTTGGTAGGAGAATCGAGCCGTACACCACCTGAGAGCCCACCGATGAAACCTTTGCAGGAGATGGTCAATGAAGCTGTACATCACGCGCTCATCAATCAGTCAGGAGTCTTGGTAAATACATTGCATAATCTCATCAAGAAGACAGTTGATGGATCAATTGCCCAAGAACCTGCCCGGGGTCCTGTTTTTCTCCCACCTAAGATGGAGCCGAGTCAAGTTGCCTACAACATCAGTAAGGACATACCAGAAAATTTGTTTACACACAACCAGGCTGGGGGCAACAAGACATTCCTGCTAGATACCATCGGTCTGCTTATTATGGGGGATATCAGCAAAATTATCTAGGAGGCGGGGCCGATCCAGGTACTTACCAAAGGGAATATCCTAGACAAAATCGGCAACTAACTCCACCGATACAGTATCAACAGGAAAATCTAAGGGAAGACTTATCAACAAGGGTTGAGGAGATAATGAGGGAACAATTCGAGATAAAGCCCAAAGAGCAGACATTTATGTATCGGCATCCATATCCCGAGTGGTTTGACAGAGTCCCATTACCACACCGATACAGGGTCCCGGATTTTTCTAAGTTCTCAAGGCAAGACAGTACATCTACAGTAGAACACGTTAGCCGATTCCTGGCACAGTGTGGAGAGGCGTCGGCTGAAGAGGCTCTAAGAGTTAGGTTTTTCTCCTTGTCGTTATCAGGATTGGCTTTTACATGGTTCTCTTCGTTACCACCGAATTCGGTTCGGGGGTGGGCCGATCTAGAAAAGCAGTTTCATAAGTATTTCTTTGCTAGAATCCATGAGATGAGACTGACAGATTTGACATCGGTTAGGCAGCGACCAGATGAAACAGTACCAGAATATATTCAGCGATTTCGAGAGGTTAAAAACCGATGTTACAGTCTGAACCTGAGCGATGGGCAGTTGGCCGATTTGGCTTCTCAGGGTCTCTTGGCGCCGATCAAAGAAAGATTTTCATCACAGGAGTTCGAGTCCCTGGCGCATCTGGTACAGAGAGTATCGGCTCATGAAAGCCGATTTCAGGAAGCGAAAAAGGATAAATTTCAAAGACGAGTTGCTCAGGTACAAGTTTGCTCATCGGACTCAGATAACGAGGAATCCGATGCTGAGGTTGGATTGGCAGAGTGGGCTAGAAACAAAAAATCAGTATCATGCCCATGGGTGAAGGATATCGGCAAGGAGGAGAGGTATGACTTCGACATCAACAAAGCCGATAAAATCTTCGATCTATTACTGCAAGAGAAACAGATACAACTTCCGCCAAACCATGTGATTCCATCAGCCGAAGAACTGAAGAAGAAGAAATATTGCAAATGGCACAATACGATATCACATCACACCAACGAGTGCAAAGTTTTTCGGCAACAGATTCAATCGGCTGTCGAGCAGGGACGAATCAAGTTTGAAGACAAGAAGCCGATGAAGATTGATGGACACCCGTTCCCTATAAACATGGTTTATGCGGGATCATCGTCAAAGATTCAAGCCGATGAAGGAAGACATCGACAGAATAAATCAAGGATTACTTCATCAGGTATGATAGAAAAATATTCAAAATATGAGGAACAATGGGTTGAGCCGGAGCTAGAAGGATATAATCCGCATTGGAGTTGCCCGTTCTTCCGATTCTGCTGGGATCAAGGGATGAGGTTGCCGTCAATTGAAGATTGCCCTGAATGCAATAATCCACGGCCTCAGCAGGATCGGCAGGAGAGATTTTTGCCGGATCGGCTGCTTGAGAAAAGAGCATTGGTTCATAGCTGATTAGGGCCGATCCATGAAGAATATTTTGAAGAAAATGATGAAGAGGAGGTGCCTGAGAAACAAATTCAAAATCCTCAGTGGTGTCCCAGTGGCATATTCACAAAGAATCAAAAGAGAAGGGCACAACGGTTACGGCACCGAGAACAACAGGAAGAGCAACGGCAAGATCAGGAGGAAGCCGATCATCGTCACAAGAGGACTAAACAAGTTTGGCGAGTGAAGAAGAAAGACGATGAAGTTGATACATCGGCTTCGGTGAACATGGTTTTCTTTCTGCCTAGGGAATTCAGAGCATTCTCATCGGACAAGGAGGGCAGTGAAGAGGTTTTCGCTCAGTTGACACTGCAACCTGATTAGGCTATATTTGATAAGCCTGAGGAGTCAAAGCATCGGCATCTGAAGCCATTATATATCAAGGGATACGTGGACGGGAAGCCGATGACGAAGATGCTAGTAGATGGGGGAGTAGCTGTCAACCTAATGCCGTATGCAACATATCGAAAGCTTGGGAAAACTGCCGAAGACCTGATCAAAACAAACATGGTATTAAAAGATTTTGGCGGGAATCCATTGGAAACGAAGGGCGTGTTGAACGTGGAATTAACAGTGGGCAGCAAGACATTACCTACCACATTCTTTGTTATCGATGGAAAGGGATCATATAGCTTGCTTCTCGGCAGAGATTGGATCCATGCAAACTGTTGCGTACCCTCGACGATGCACCAGAGTCTAATACAATGGCAAGGGGATCAAGTCGAGATAGTCCTAGCAGATCAGTCGACCAACATCGCGATAGCCGATTTACCAGTATGGGAGGCCGATGGTGTCGACTGTTTGTCCGGAAAAGTGTGGGAAGGAGACTATCTTAAGATTACCAGTCAAGACATACAGCCGATTCGGCAAATCGGCTCCGAATTACTACTCTGATGGGCTCCATCGAAGATTTTGAGGGGAAATTGGGACAAGGATTCATGTCGGCCGATGATTTGGAAGAGATTGATATCGGACCAGGAGATAGACCAAGGCCGACGTACATAAGCAAAAAGTTATGCCCGGAACTTCGAGAAGAATTGATCAAGCTGTTAAAAGAGTATCGGGATTGTTTTGCTTGGGAATATCACGAGATGCCAGGATTAAGCCGATCAATTGTTGAACATCGGCTACCCATTAGACCAGGATATCGGCCGTTCAAACAGGGTCCAAGAAGATTCAAGGCAGAGTTGTATGAGCTGATCAAAGCGGAAATCACAAGGTTATATGACGCCAAGTTTATATGGCCATGCCGATATGCTGAGTGGGTTTCTAATATCATCTCGGTAGAAAAGAAGAATGGAAAATTGAGGATATGTATTGATTTCCGGGATCTGAATAAAGCTACCCCCAAGGATGAATACCCAATGCTGATAGCAGATTTGTTAGTGGACGCGGCATCAGGCCACAAAATTATCAGTTTCATGGACGGCAATGCAGGATATAATCAGATTTTTATGGCTGAAGAAGATATACATAAGACTGCGTTTCGATGTCCTGGAGCTATCGGCTTGTATGAGTGGGTAGTAATGACTTTTGGATTAAAAAGTGCCGGTGCGACTTATCAGAGAGCAATGAATTATATATTTCATGATCTCATCGGCTTGTTAGTAGAAATTTATATCGATGATGTGGAGGTTAAGTCCAGGAGTAATGAAAGCCATATAGCTGATTTGCAGAGGGTGCTGGAAAGAGCGAGAAAATATGGACTAAGGATGAATCCCAATAAATGTGCTTTTGGTGTATCAGCTGGACAGTTTTTGGGTTTTATGGTTCATGAGCGAGGAATTGAAGTTAGCCAGTGAAGCATCAGAGCCATCAAGACCATGGAACCACCAAGCAATAAGACGGAATTACAGTCATTGATCGGCAAGATTAACTTTGTAAGGAGATTTATATCAAATTTGTCAGGGAGAATTGAATCTTTTACTCCGTTATTGAAGTTGAAAGCCGATCAAGAGTTTGTGTGGGGGGCAACGCAGCAGAAGGCATTCGACGAGATCAAGAATTATCTGAGTTCCCCACCTATTTTAATTCCGCCACAGAAAGGAGTGCCGTTCAAATTGTACTTGTCAGCCGATGAGAAATCCATCGGATCTGTACTGATACAGGAATTTGAGGGGAAGGAACAAGTTGTGTTTTATCTGAGCAGGAGGCTTTTGGATGCCGAAACAAGATATTCTGCGGTGGAAAAATTATGCCTTTGTTTATATTTCTCATGTACAAAGTTGAGGCATTATATCCTATCGGCTGAGTGTATAGTGGTTTGCAAGGCCGATGTGGTCAAATACATGTTGTCGGCTCCAGTCTTGAAAGGGCGAGTTGGTAAATGGATTTTTGCTTTAACAGAGTTCGACTTGAGATATGAATTGGCTAAAGCAATCAAGGGACAGGCAGCGGCCGATTTCATTGTGCAACACAGAGGGGTTCACGAGGATTATGTGGAGCCGGTCCCTTGGACTTTGTTTTTTGATGGATCGGTTTGTAGGCATGGATCTGGTATCGGCTTGGTCATCGTATTGCCTCGGGGGGCAAGTTTTGAGTTTGCTTTTACAATTAAACCTTATCGGACTAACAATCAGGCAGAATATGAGGCGGTGCTAAAAGGACTTCAATTATTAAAGGAGATAGGGGCTGATGTCATAGAGATTGTTGGGGATTCCTTTTTGGTAATCAAGCAATTATCTGGGGAGTATGAGTGCAGAGATGATATCTTGAGGTCGTATCATGAAGAGTGCAGAGATTTATTGAAAGATTTTAGGATGGTATCAATAGATCATATCCCTAGGGAATAGAATTTAGGAGCCAATGATCTTGCGCAAATTGCTTCGGGTTATCGGCTGAATAGACAGGTTGAGGTTGAAATAGCCGATAATGATATTCAGGATGAAGCCGATGATTGGAGGAAGGAAATAATTGGTTATCTGCAAAATCCGTCGCAATCGGTTTCTAGAAAACTTCGATACAGAGCTACAAAATATGTGCTACTTGATTGGGAGTTATATTATCGGACTTTTGAAGGAGTTCTGCTAAGGTGCTTAAATTTGGAAGAAGCCAAAGTAGTTATGTGCGAAGTGCATGAGGGCGTTTGTGGAACTCATCAATCGGCTCACAAGATGAAATGGTTATTGAGAAGAGTAGGGTCCTTTTGGCCGACGATGCTGGAAGATTGCTTCAGATACTATAAGGGATGTCAAGATTGCCAGAAGTTTGGAAATATACAGTGAGCACCAGCATCAGCTATGAATCCTTTCATTAAACCGTGGCCGTTCAGGGGATGGGGAATTGATATGATCGGCCAGGTTTATCCTCCATCAAGTAAAGGACATAAGTTCATATTGGCGGTGACAGATTATTTTACAAAGTGGGTAGAAGCGATTCCTCTGAAGAAAGTTACGTCCAAGGAAGCAATTGAATTTGTAAAGGAACACATAATTTATCGGTTCGGGATTCCTCAAACGATAACTACTGATCAGGGATCTGTTTTCATGTCCGATGAATTTCAACGGTTTGCTGCCAGTATGGGGATCAAGTTATTAAATTCATCACCTTATTATGCTCAGGCTAATGGACAGGCAGAAGCTTCTAATAAGAGTTTGATCAAGTTGATTAAGCGAAAGATTGATGAACAGCCGTGAAGATGGCATACAACGTTGGCTGATTCGTTATGGGCGTATCGGATGGCGTGTCATGGATCTACCGGGTGCCACCTTACCAGCTGGTATATGGACATGAAGCAGTTTTGCCTTGGGAGACTAACATCGGCTCTAGGAGAATTTCTTTGCAGAATCAATTGACAGCCGATGATTATTATAACTTGATGACAGATGAACTTGAAGATCTGGCTCAGAATTGGTTGAGGGCATTGGAGAGGATCAAGGAAAACAAGGCCAGGACAGCTAAGCATTATAATAAAAAGGTGATGAATAAGTCGTTTGCTCAGGGAGATCCGGTATGGAAGTTGATTTTGCCGATCGGGTCCAGAGATAGTAGGTTCGGGAAGTGGTCACCTAATTGGGAAGGGCCCTATCAGATTAATCATTGCATACCTGGTAATGCCTATATATTAGAAGATCTTGAGGGGACAGAGTTTGCTAAAGCGCTTAATGGGAAATATCTCAAGAGATATTATCCGAGTGTTTGGATCAACTCTTAAATCGGTTAAGTGTGGCCGATTTCTAAGACAGTTCAGAAAGCTGGTGTTTTGTATCGCCTAAAGATAGCCGATATCAATTGATATCGCCTTTAGATCAAATAGACAAGAATAATACTAAGGGACAATTGAAAGAAACAGGTAACAGAGCCGGTCAAGTTATGTTACAGCACAATCAACATGTTTCAGGAAGCCATCGGTCGATAAGTTACAAGAATTTTTGAATAGTTTCGATCACACGCAGACGGATTTGATCAATTTCATTGATGGCATGGATATCATCTTCATCGGTGCCCGGGATGGTCTTCAAATTTTTGCGCCGATGGACGACTTAACGCACCGTTGCTGCAACCTTGGCTTCTTGTTCTTGTACAGCTTGTGGCAGGCCGATGAGCTGAGATTCTGTTGCTTCTAGATTTTTGCGAGTTTTTTCAAGCTCGACCATCAAATGGCCTTTTTTCCTCAGTTGGATCTAATCTGGATTGGAGCTCTTGGGGGGCAGCGGCCATATCATCAAGTTTTTTCTTCTCTGCTTGGGCTGACAGCCGATCGGCTTGGATGTCTTGAATTATCTTCTGTTGGTCAGCACGATCGGCTATGCGCTGCCTAAGCTTGATGAGTTTGAACCTGTGGGATTCCAGATATGCTGCGGGAGTCAGCGCATCGACGAGTTCTTTGGGCAGATGGTGTTCAATGTCTGCAAATCTTGCCCGGATCGGCCCACAGTCTTCCACTAGTGCGTTGATCAGATTTTCCAGCCGACTGATGATGCTCGTTAAGTACTCGCGCACATCGGCTGAGAAGAACGGTTTGGTAGTCGCACTGGTGGCTGTTGCCTCTTCTGCCTCTAGATATTTGCCGATGTCAAAAGAGAACAGATCGGCCAAGGACTGCAAATTGACATCGGTGAAAGAATCAGTGAAAAGTTAAAAATGAAGTATGGATATAGAAATTACCTGAGGAAGGGCATCGGCGGCTTGAGCGGCATCGGCTTTAAGTGGATAAGAAGGTTGGTCTTCGCAGCAGCTGGTGTCGGGCAATGTAGTAAGAGCGGCTTCAGCAACAGCTTGGGGGCTGGGCGATGAAGGCGGAATAGTTGGAGAACTCATCGGCTCGATGATTGGAGAGATGTTAGAAGGTTGAGGTTCAGGGGCCGATGACTCGAGCTGAAGAGGAAATTGATGAAAAAGATGGGAGATGGATAATGATATCAAGACTTAGCGCGGACCTGAGGAGATGAGGGAGCCGATGTTGCTTGGGGAGAAGATGGCGTTGTGGCACTAACATCAGCACTGGTTTTTTGCTTCTTGAAAGAGGGGCGATGTGCTAGCTTCTTGCGTTTTTGTCCTATTGGCCGAGGTGCCTTGAGGAGAGCCGATGGAGAAGGAGCATCACGCCCTAGGTTTGGAGTGGCCGATGAAGGTTGATACAGGATCGGCCGACCACTATTGCTTGTTGTTGGGGGCTCGACGTCAACAGCCTACAAGATTAAGTGTGAGAGATGATCGGAAATGATGATTAAAGTGTATGGATGTTACCTCCTCATCAGATTCGACGTAGTCGGCATCGAGGCGAGAACAGTAGTGAATGGCTGCCAAGCTGAACAGATGTTTTTTCCATTCTGACCACCATCGGATGAAAAGCTTTGTGTTGGCAGTGCAAATATTCACCTCGGTGGCGGCGCCTGGGAGTAGGGATTCCGTCAAGGTCCGCATCCGATCGTACTCTAGGGCATTGGTGACGTTGCCCGGGCTTGAAGTTTATTGATGAAGAATAGGCCGATCGGAAGTCGACCAAGGCCAAGCTGACGGGAGCTGACCGATGGATGATAGAACTCATATGATGGTTGCGATCGGCCCAGAGAAAAGCCAGTTGGCAGCAGACAAGGGGTAATAGCTGATAAGAATATGGCCTTCGACTCATTGTTCGCCAAGGCGTCCAGTGGATCGAAGTTGGAGGGCATCTCGAATGACGATGCATCATTATATGCAAACCACAGTGTGGCCTCCCTGGTGAAGCCGTAATAAAACCCCTTGAACCATTGGCTAAGTCCAGCGGGGGTATTCTTGCCACCAGACAGAGCCGATGCAGCTTTGCCCATAGAGGTGCATCGGCGGTAGGCGGGATCTTGGTCTTCTGTGTGATCGGTCGGAAAGGATTGGTTGAGGAGAGAAGTCCCAGAGACGGCCTTGGAGGTATAGACATTGAGCCAGAGTTGCATGAACCACCAGGGACCGCCGATGTGGCCGATGGGCTGGCCGGCCGATAGCTTGGTCACTGCTTGATGAAGCAGCTGGTAAGTGGTGCCAAGGAGATACTGTCCCAATGGGATTTGTTTCCTATCGGCCAAGCACTCTGCCAGACATTGCATATTAGTCGTCGGGCCAAGGGTTGCACCACCAAAGACAAACCGTTCCAACCACAGGTTCAGAAAAGCAACATGTTCCCGATCGTCAACTGGTCCAGTTCCCTTGTTGTGGAGTGATATATACCTGGACCAGCCTCCAATGTCCTTCGTCTGGAGCCGATGAGCAGGCTTGAATCGAAGCTTGAAGGGGTTGATGTAGCTCGTTGTGTCGAGGCAGGTGAGCATGATCACGTCCATCAAGGTGGGAGTCATCGGCCCGTGCCCGAACATGAAGGTGTTGAGGGCGTCAGACCAGAAGTATGAGGCTGAGGCAAGCAGAGGCTCATTCCTTTCCATATCGGCTAGAGAGAGATTGACGCAGTGGCCGATATGTGATTCCTCCCAGAGAATTCTTTTCACGGCTGATACCCTAATGTACCAATCCCTCCATCCAGGCAGTTTGCTCGGCCATGACCTAAAGCTATTAGTCCAGTCACTGATTAGTATGGCTGAGTTCTTGAAAGGTATGTGTTGGGTCTCGGCGCAAATGAAATCTATGGGATCTTCGCTACCCATTGGGCCATGGTAGAAAAAGGTTGGGTAATCGGCAGCCGGAATCAGGATTTGGTCTCTAAGGTGCTACAATATGCACAAACATAAAAGACAGAGAGAGATTATGGTGGGGCCAAAATCTGGTTATTAAAATGCTACAGTAAATAAGAACACGATGAAGAACAAGTGAAGAACGTGACAGATTGGATTCATTCAGGCTACAAGATTAGAGAAAAACAATCAGGCGGAAAGATTACCTCGGGGACTACGGATGCTGATGCCCTTGCGCCGGGTGAAGAGGAGTGGAAATCAGCGGACGGAGAAGAGAGGTGCGACGGTTCGTCTGGGTTCGCCGGAGCTCGTCCAAGCTTTGGGAGATGAAGCGGCAGCGCTCTGGTGATGTGAAAGCATAAAAAAGGTAGGAAGGCGAAGCGGTTTTATAGAGGCATGATGACCGAGCGGGAATCGAGGCCGTTGGCACTGTTTCAAACAATTAAGGCAAGTGGGCTACCTTGGGCCGCCTCGGTATGGAAGAAATCTGAAGGCCCAAAACGAAAGAATTTCGAAGTCCTATAGAAGAACTCCGAAATTGGGGGGCATGTGTTAACACCAAAATTTGGTAAGGCTCTGCGTCAGATTCGGCTAAGAAGGAAGTTACTGTTGACTAACGGAGATTGATCCAAGGAGGAGTCGAATTTAGAAAAGAAGCTGTAGAGACCACAGTATGGCAGTTGTTTACCGTGTTTACTATTTAGGCGATGTTAGTTTTTATCTTTAGGAAACCTGATCTTGTGTTTGATCGGGTCCTATAATATTTTCTCCTGTAAATTAGGAAATCGTGTGCCGTGTCCAATAAGGACTCGTGTCAACTCGGGGTATATATACGTATGCCCGAGTGCTTTGTAATCATCAATCAATCGATCAATACAAATTCGGCGCATCGCCACCCTTTCGACGGGTTCTTGCTTCTCGAGTCGGGCTGCATCGGTTAAGTTCGACCTCCAGCAAGAGGGTAAGTCTCGTCACCCCGGCTACCTATCGGCTAGGACTTCCTCGGTTAGGTCCGATATTCTAGTCGGTTTATGGTAGTCGGCTTACCACGATATATCTATTTTGTCTATGGCTGCATCAGTTCAGTTTGACCTCATAGATTAATTAGGTATATTACATCACGCGTGCGTAAATCGTATCGGCTTACTGGGAGCGATTTATCAACAGTTTGTGCTGCATCGGTTGGGTCCGACCTACTAAACTGCCAGTGATAAATCGTTCCTGCTAGGTTGATATTTTGTGCGCAAGCGTCTTATCGGGGTGTATAGCCGATAAGTTATCATATACATCACGATCGCATTAGATTTATCGACTTGTCGAGGTCTTGTTATCATTATCAGTCTGTGCTGCAACGGTTGGGTCCGATCTACTAGACTGACGATAATAACTTTACTCTTAATAAGCCAATGGGTTCTATGCGATGTTTTATCGGAGTGCTTAGCCGATAAGTTATCTTTTATTAAATACAGCCGGTTATACTGCTTGCTTTGTTATATATTCTTGCCTGCATTATTATTACGATCGGCTAAAGGCTAGCCGATTAGTTTACTCTGCCGATCCGAGTACGAGCTCAGGCAAGTTCCCGGGCACGATCAGTGTGCAAAGACCCGGGCACGGGTACAAGCGAGGATCCGGGCACGGGTACAAGCGAGGATCCGGGCACGAGTACAAGCGAGGTCCCGGGCACGGGCACGAACAGCAGACGAGGATCCGGGCGCGGGCACGAGCAAGGGCCCGGGTACAGGCGCGGGCAGTATTACATGAAACAATCACTATTGCAATCGGCTAGAGTTTATGAAATTCATTTATTTACGCATTCTGCATATCTATTTTATCAATTTATAGCTAATTTACAAGTGTTTTTTGGCAGTCGGCTAGTTCGATATTTTGCTTATTATTATGTTACTACTCATGCCATCATCGGCTTCCAGTCAGTGTATAAGTGCTACAGTTCATATCGGCCATCGGCCGATGAGACGAGTCCAGATCGGCTTCCAGCCGATTGGCTCATTGATCTAACATTTTATCTCCTTGTCAATTGCAGGGTCAAATTGACTGGCACGCCTACGAACCTCAAGATTTTAGGACCTGCACTGGAGTGAAGTAAATCTCCCAGGCCTTCGCGTGTCCCCACGACGCCGAACGGCCCCGGCGGTTTTCGGCGTCAACAAAAACCTATCGACTTAACAAGGATAAATTTATTATCACCAGTCTAGTAGGTCGGACCTAACCGATGCAGCACAAACTGATGATGATAAAAGAAACTTGAGAAGCCGATAAATCCTATGCAATCATGATGTGATATATCTACTCGGACTAAGAGATCAAACTTAACTGATGCAGCCGTAGACAGAATAGATACACCGTGGTAAGCCGACTACTGTAGATCAGCCAGAATATCGGACCTAACTGAGGAAGTCCTAGCCGATAAGGTAGTCGGGATAACGAGACTTACCCTCTCACAGGAGTTCGGACCTAACCGATGCAGCCCGGCTCGAGAAGCAAGAACCCGTCGAAAAAGGGTGGCAATGCGCCGAATTTGTATTGATCTGTGAGATAGTTTACATGGTCCCCGGGCATACGTATTTATACCCCGAGTTGATACAGTCCTAATCGGATATGAAACAGGAGTTTCCTAACTATAAAAGGAAAAACAACAAGTCCTGATCAGGCACGAGATCAGGTTTCCTAAAAATTATTAAAGCTACCTAATTTATAGATAAAATAGTTAACTGCTATGACATGGTCTTTAAGATTCCTTCCTGAATTCGGCTTCTTCTGAATTAGTTTCCATCAGCTGATATAGCCTCTTTCCTTAACCGAACATGATAACAAACCGTACCAAATTTTGGTGTTAACAGTGGCAGAAGGACTTAATGGCCTTTTCTTTGACTTCATGGCCAACAAAGTTTGGGAGTCTTCATCGAACTCCTCACATGACTGCAAGCAGTTCAACAACATATGTTA
Source organism: Oryza meyeriana var. granulata (assembly GCA_003991445.1). Lineage (NCBI taxonomy): Eukaryota > Viridiplantae > Streptophyta > Magnoliopsida > Poales > Poaceae > Oryza > Oryza meyeriana. Next base: position 83,094 of record RYFJ01000032.1, on the reverse strand, counting down.
CACATTGCGGAGCAATCCTGGGCATATATCTACAAGCATTCATCATAGATGGACAATAGGTTAACATCAGCAAGAGTTACCTTTGGACACGGCCTCTTCTAGCTGTAAGCCGCCACAGACTGCTCTGAGTCTTCAGTTTCGACCACCCCGCTAGCAAAGTAGTCCAGCAAATGTCACACCTTGTGCTTGTCCATCAGGTTGGGATACTCTCGACTGGGATCACCTCTGCCCTTGTAGTCCTAGCCGAAGTGACACCTCAACTTCGGCGGCCTGATGCGCTGAGTCAAGAAATGTCTGGCCACCCATGGACCAGTCAGCCCAGCGCTCTTCAGCTTGTCAATCTTGTCAATCAACATATAGAATTGGCTTATTTCTTCAAAGCTGGGCATAGATGACCAGTTGGGCACAACCGCCGGAGGCAAACCAGTAAAAGGCGGGAGGCTTGGTTCAAGATCAGAACAGTAAAACCACTCCTTGTGCTAGCCTTTGAGAGAAGACTTCAGGGGAATATTGATATAAATCCTCTTCATCTCGCTCCTCAGCTAGATACCAGCCCCCCAATCACCTGGACCTTGCTTTTGGAGGGCTGGGGCTTGATGTGGAATAGATGTCTAAATAGATTCAAATGGGGTTCCACACCTAGGAAACACTCACAAAGAGTTGCAAATATAGAAATTTGCAAGATCGAGTTGGGATTCAGATTCACCAACTCAAGTTCATAGAAGGCAAGAAGCTAGCGGAGAAAGTCGGAAGACGGAAGAGAAAGATCCCGGTCGAAAAAAGAGGCAAAAACGACAGTCTCACCGGCCTGGGGCTCCGGAACCGATTCACCTTTAGCCGGACGCCAATGGATGACATCGCGGCTTTGCAGTCGCAACAACCTCTCCAGATGCTTCAGCTTAGTGAGCCCGCAATCCGAAGTCGGCTAGACCTCATCTGACGCCTCTAGGAAATCTAAAGCCCTCGGCATGGTTAAGGGCAAGAAGATTTGGGGAAAAAGTCACTAGGGGCTTGGAATGGACGAAGAGAAGTGGGATCGCCCAAGTTTCAATGGGGAAGAGCAAGCAATGACGAACCTTAGCGAGGCAGGAGGCAAAATTTTGGCGTGGGAGGCAAAATTTCGGCACGGAGGCTGGAAGACAAAACGATTGGAGGATTGAAGAAGATGAGGGAATCTTTTCTCTCTCTCCCCACCTTTATAGAGCCTGTATCGATTTGTGGGCTTGGGCTTACAAAGTTGGTACTGGGCCACCAAGATATGAGTTTCTACAGTAGCACGCTCAATGTGGGCCACTCGCTGGCTGTGTTAAAATCACAGTGCTGGTGCTACCAACAGGAGCTGATGAGGTAATCAGATATGCTTTATGAAGGCCTAATTGCTGAACACATGTGTTCGGGTATCTGTATTATCCACCAGGTATTGGGGATATATCTTTATAAGGATCACAAGCTGGTCTTCATTAAAAATGGGGATGCAGGTATTTCTCAAGAACACCTGACCACATAATGGATTAAATTTCATAATGTGGTACTCGGCTTACATGCTTAGCCAACATTTGCCATGAGCAAATATTTTTCCAGCCGCCATGACGCTGAAGAGTCTAACTTCTGAGTGGGACGCCACTCAGGAAAGACTATAAACACCTTTTCCAGCTGACATGAAGCTAAAGAGTCTCATATACGAGTGGCATGCTACTCAGGAAAGACTATAAAATATTTCCGGTTGACATGATACCAAAGAGTCTCACATACCAGTAGTATACCACTCGGGAAAGACTACAAGGTTAAAGATCTTTGACTTTATGTTTAATTGTTTCACAATTAAGCACAAAGTGGGGGGCTACACCTAATAGGTGCGCCTATTCGGTGCACACTATTCATACATCTACATGGAGCCCTTCATAGCCTCGTTGCCAGCTGACATGAAGCAGGACTCGGGAGAAGAAGCACTCGGACAAAGAGTACTCGGGAGCAATGCACTCGGGCAAACTTCACCGTGGAGGATGAGCACTCGGCATCAGCTGTGACTCAACTATGAAGGTCTCAGGGGCTGCTGTGGAGGCCATGGGCCCCGGGTACCTCTCTTGGACAGAGGATGGGCCTAGCCTTGTAATTAGAGATATGGTAGAACCCGGCAAACTTTGCCTTGTACAATAAGGAATATACAGTCCTAGTCGGGCAAGTTATATCTCTAAGAGGAGATCCCTTGGCCGTAATTCGGCTGGAACTCCTACCTTGTACCCCTGTCCCCCAGTATATAAGGGGAGGCAGGGCGCCCCCTGAGGGCATAAGCTCATAGAAGCAAACATACATCCTCAAAGGAATACACCACAAATGGACATAGGGTATTACCTCACATCGAGGGCCTGAACCAGTATAAACCTCCCTGTGTTCCTTTGCAATCCATCGAGTTTCGATCCGACAAGTAGCCCTATATTCATATTTCCGGTGTAAAACATCAACAATGGTGGTGCATCATCGGTGTGTCTGCCCGGTGGCACACTCAAAGGGGATGCGAGGTGGAGGGGATAACAGGGAGGGAGAGGATGTGGTGGATGGAGGGGTTTACCTAGCGGCGGCCGGGACATGACGCTATCGTGCGTGTGGTCAAAGCGGGGCCAAAGCAGAGCAGGGGTGACGCCGGGTGGGCTGGTGGCGTGTTCTCCTCAACTTCGGCACGGTAGGGAAGCCTACATCGGGCGCATGGCAATGGCCGGGCTGCGGGGAGACACCGAGCTTGAGCTCATCCTCCTTGCTCCGGCATGCGGTGGCGTTGCTTCCTCGTCGGTCTCCCGTGAGGCGACGAGGCATAGAGGAAGGCGGTGGGGGTGTGGTGGGGAAATGGCCACCATTTATAGGCGCGGTGGTGGGGCGGCGGAGTTGAGGTGGCAAGGAGTGTCGTGGGGAGCCTCCTACTCTCCGCTGGTCCATCGCGGAGCTCGGTGTAGGCACAGACTCTGGACCGATGGATTGACGACGACATCGGGTCGTCAGCTGTTTTTGGCGTGGCCCGGGTGTTGCGACGTGCGTGGTAGGACACGGTGTGGCCTGGTGTGCTCGGTGAGAGCTGCGGTGACAGGTAGAGCAGGTGGGTTGCAGAAGGGAAGGCATGGGAAGGAGTTGACCTCCTAGCGGTCCATAGTGGGGATTGGCACCGGTGCGTGTCCTGGACCGACGGTTTCCTCGGCGGCGTTGGCGTGTAGAATGGGGGAGGGCAGGGTGTGTCTTTGTGAGGGGATGGATGCAGGAGCGCCAGTGCTCCATTGGCATGATGGCCCTGGCACGGCACAGGGATCGTGGCTAGGTCAACGCGATTTGCAGCGGTGGCATGGAGTGGCTCTTCGGATCGCGTTTTGGGTGGTTGCCGACGATGATCGAGCAGTGGGGCAGCGCTTCCCTTGGACCAGAGGGCGCATGGGCGAGCCACCCGGTCTGGTGAGGGAGACGACCGTGCGGACCCATGTGAGCGGGCGGCCGCCGGGTAGTATGGTGGCCGACAGGTGGGGGCCGGGTGAGGCGGTGATCTGGCGGATATTCGCGCGAAGGGCATAGGACTGATGCGTGCACCGGCTCGTCTTGGGCCACAAGTCTAGGTTGGGCCGGGGTAGACGGGGTGGGCCGAGGCTGAAGGAGGAAAAGAAGGAGGCAGGTTGGTTGAGCAGGGGCGGCCTAACTAGGTGGGATGGCCTGACTGGGCCAGCTAGTTGGCTCTATTTATCTGGGCTGGCCTGGGATTGCTAGGTCCGGTCTGGCCAATGGGTTGGGCCAGAAGGAGAAAGAAGAGATTGGGCCCAGAAGAGAAAATTTGAAATTAGGCCTTTTCCCATTCTGAGGGGATGTAAACAAGTGATTGTATAATTTAAATTTAAGTAATTTTAATTTGGTTTTAAAAAACTATAAAATTTGACTTTGATTTCTCCCTTAAAAAAATTTAGAATTCAAATTTGAGTTTGGGTTCTAATCTTTCCTTCAAAAGGAAAAATCTTATTTATTTAGAGAATTAATTTAATTGCATGTCTAAAATTTATATGATAAGTTTTTAGGAAATATTTTCCATTAATTTTGTCTTAGGTGGTTTCATGATTGTCGATGTTTTGTATCGGCAATAAATATATGGGGCTATTCGTCGAACCGAAACTCGATGGATTCGAAAGGACACATAAGATTTATACTGGTTCAGGCCCTCGGTGAGAGGTAATACCCTACTTTCAGTTGTGGTGTATTGCCTTCACGGTATTCTCTAGTGAGATTGTCATATGCCCCAGGGAGCTCCCTACCCCTCCTTATATACTGAAGGGATGAGGGTTACAAGGTAGGAAACCCAGTTGGATACGATCAAGGGCTTTCCTTATCAGTACATAGAGTATCCGGCTAGGACTATATCCCTTTCCTTGTCATGCAAGGTAATATGAAGCCGAGTCCTACTATATCTCTAAATGTAGGGACCGGCTCACCCTCTGTCCGAGTGGCCGTAATTTCCTTCCTTGAGGTACCCGGGGCCCATGGTCTCCACAGTGGCCCCTGAGACCTTCATAGTTGAGTCACAGCTGATGCCGAGTGCTCATACTCCATGGTGAAGAATTTCCCGAGTGCTTTGCTCCTGAGTACTCATTGTTCAAGTGCTTCTTCTCCCGAGTCCTGCTTCATGTCAGCTGGCAACGAGGCTATGAAGGGCTTCGTACATGAATTGTGTGCGCGGAATAGGCGCACCTATTAGGTGTAGCCCCCGACTTTGTGCTTAATTGGGAAATAATTAAACATAAAGTCAAAGATCTTTAACCTCTAAGTTTTTCCCGAGTGATATGTTTCTCAGAAATTGGACTCTTCAGCTATATATTAGCTGGAAATTTTGCTCAAGGCAATTTGGCTAAGCATGTAAGCCAAGTATCACTATGGAATAAATCTAATGTGTGATGAGGTATACTTGAGAGATACCTGTATCCCCAATTTTAATGGTGACCAGCTATTGATCCTTATAAGGATATATCCTCAATACCTTAAAATAATCAAGATTCCCGAATGTATACACCCGACTATAGGCTTAGCATGAAGCATATCTGATTATTTAATCGGTTCTTGTAAAATAGCACCTACATCGCGATTTTAACGCGACCAGTGAGCGACCCAATAGGGCATGCTATTTAAGAACTCAAATCTTTAGCCTACTACCGAATAAGCCGGCCCAAATCGACATACCCAGCGCAGCCCACAAAATTGGCATCCCTCGCATGTCTGAACAATGTCATTGGCATTGGTAACCGTAGTCGGCCAAAGGAATCCTTGTCTGCAAGCCTTTCCAACTTACGTTCTGGATGCAGCATGGTTGCCAGAGAAGCCCGAGTGGATAGATTGCAGGATCTACTTGCCCTTCTCAGGTGTGACGCAGTGTATGAGAACTCCGGATGCGCATTGACAATATAGGTCTTCTCTGACTATGATAAAGCTTTTGCTCCATCACTTGACTTACTTAGCTTCGTTGCGATCTTTAGGAAGTTCATCCTCTAGTAGGATTCGAATGATTGGGGTCTTCCAGTCTTGAAAAATAATAAGCACCTCCATAGGTTCCGGGTTTGGTGCTACCTCCGACTGAAAGCTCCAGTAGTGGCTTGTTTCCCTGTTTTGGCCAAATAGGTACCCGAACGTTGCGCTAGCGCAGGATTCGGCTGGCGACCCTCTTGGGGTCATAGCCAACCTGGCAAAATTGTAGCCGAATAAGGTACCTGAACCTTGCATTAGCATAGGATTCGGCTGGCGACCCTTATGGGGCGTACCCTACCCAGGAGAGTTGTGGCCAAATAAGGTACCCAAACCTCGCATTTGCATAGGATTCGGCTAGCGACTCTCATGGGGCATACCCTACCTAGCAGTGTGGTACTCGAGCCTCGACTGGTGCCGGAGGTCGGTTATTAGCCCTGATGGGGTGTACCAAGGTAAAGGTGACATCCATGTCCCGACTGGCACAAGTACTCGGTCAGAAGCCCTCATGGAGCATTCCGAGTGATTCTTGAAGTGTCGCAGTCCAAGTGTATCAGGGTAGACTGGTCCAGCCCCCGAGCATAGGAGATAGGCTCGTAGCCATGAGTTCCTATTACGCGTATCCGGAACTGGGCCCTGCATTATAAACATATCGGATGCGTAACATCTAATGTATAAAACAATCACCCGAAGAAAATTTATGTATATTACAATAGATGTAAATATGTGTTCCTCCTTTTATTGATATTAATTTCCCCGAGTAGTTGACCCCTTACGTTTAAACACTCTACCCGGCTAGTCATAGCCCCCCAAGCGTTGGGTAGTCAGCTCATTGCTCTTTCCCAAACATGCGTTTTAGGTGACTTAAGTTTGCCTTTCATGGGGCAAAGCTTCACGAATCGGAATTTATGCTACTCGAGTATTTTTGCAATCATTAAGAGCAAAAACAAAATGCACAGTATGTACACCTATTAGGTGTAAGCGGCTGTGGCATTGGCGAGGCCGAGTGAGGAATTGATGATCTCATCCTCCTAGGTCCGATCCCGACTAGCGTTAGGTTGAATCCATTGGGCTTGTCGAAGATGATCTCGCCAAAGCCCCTACCTGGAGTGCCAACTATCGATGTTTTGTATCGGCAATAAATATATGGGGCTATTCATCGGACTGAAACTCGATGGATTCAAAAGGACACACGAGATTTATACTGGTTCAGGCCCTCAGTGAGAGGTAATACCCTACTTCCAGTTGTGGTGTATTGCTTTCGTGGTATTCTCTAGTGAGATTGTCATATGCCCTGGGGGCTCCCTACCCCTCCTTATATACTGGAGGGATGAGAGTTACAGGGTAGGAAACCCAGTCGGATAAGACCAAGGGCTTTCCTTATTAGTACATAGAGTATTTGTCTAGGACTATATCCCTTTCCTTGTCATGCAAGGTAATATGAAGCTGAGTCTTACTCTATCTCCAAATGTAGGGACCGGCCCACCCTCTGTCCGAGTGGCCGTAATTGCCTTCCTTGAGGTACCAGGGGCCCATGGCCTCCACAATGATATTTTTAGAAGATGAAAATAATTACCCAATAGGGTGATGGTTGGTTCCTTTTATTGTTTAGTCGAGCTTTGGATACTCGACTAATGTATCATGGTTTAAGGTTCCTTGATTTTATTTAAAAGCCTTGTTAAGGTGATGTGCATAGTTTGGAAATGAATTTAGCATTTTAATCATCACATTTAATTTATGGGTTGGGGGTTAGTTCCTTTTTATTAAACATATGATGAGGTTAGGAAATTAAATGAACATTTAATTTCCCTTTCCTTGTAGAGGGTTATAAATTATTTGTGGTTGTCAAGATAAACTTTGAAATTGACTTGGGTTGTTGGTTATTCTACTTGGCTCGACTCTTATCCTGTTACAAGCAATGCAACCAAAGACACGGCTTGATGCAAAAAATTTTAAAAAGTTCAAAATTTTACGTATTTTTCTTAACTGAATTTTCAGGGTGTTACACTATAGAGTTGGAGCCACCTTAACTTGCATGACCCAACGTGTCTCTTCCTCGTTCCTCTCCCTCCCTTAGCCTATAGAGCTACGTAGACCGGCACCACCTCTAGGAAGCTCGGGCCATTTCGTCTCAAAACATGCTTGTCGGCGAAACGGGACTGGGGGCCCCACTTTCCCTAGGGACGCGTGGATCTTCAGCCACGACAGCTCCTCCGGGGCCCACATTCTGCACCGGTGATGGCCGGCTATGGCCGTTTTCCCGCCAAGTACCTGGGGCCTGAGCACTGCCGGGCCCGGGTGCGCCTTCCCTGGGCGCGTCGCGACGACAGCCCGTATCTGCCTCAGGCCCCGGGCCCAGGGACATTCCTGGGCCTCGCCCCCCGGTCCCGGGAGCCACAGGCTCGGTCTCGGGGCGCGTTCCCGGGGCACATTGCTGGGATATTCCCGGGGCCCGGGTCTCGCCCCCCGGTCCCGGGATCCACAGCTTCAGCCTCGGGTCGCGTCCCCGGGGCACATTACTGGGACTTCCCGGGCCCGGGCCTCGCCTCACAGCCTCGGTCCCCGAGGGGCTTGGCACCTTGTGCACGCGGAGGGCTCGATGAGCTCTCTGCCCTAGGCACGAGCCTGACTCGAGCGGATCAACTCCACAGACTCCCCGCGGTTGGAGTTCCCTCCTCCGACAGCGCCAGCTACCTCTCCTTCTCTTCCTCCTCATGTTCCTACCAAGAAATCCGAAGGAGGACCCTAGGATCACCGGCAGCGAAGTCATCTTCTCTGCCGCCGATAGTGTTCAATAGAGCCCAAGCTAACTCCGGTGAGCTCCACCCTTTCTTAACCAAAGGAATGTGATCAGCACCTACTAACCATTCCATTTTCGCATTACATGGCCCTAGGTTTGCCGGTTGAATCCACCGTCTGCTGCCATGTGTGCTCTCGGGTTTGAAGCACCGCCGCCGTGACATCGCCGCTGTTCTTTCAAATCAAGCCATCTTAGGCCGAGTTGTTGGGCTGAGGAGGTTGCCTTGGTACCGGGATCTTGGAGCCCAAGCCCCCGAAGCCAAGGAGTCTTGAGCTGTCAGATCAACAGTTGTCTTCCTCATCTCCGGTCTAGGTTGCTGTCTTCGATTCATCCTCTCTAGTTAGCCTCCATTTGATTCATCGCATATACACCATCTCTAGGAGACCTCTAACACGATGGGCATCTTCCATTGGCAGCTTGTCGAATGAATCAAACCGTTGCCGTCACCCAGTGGGTTTCCGCCACCGTCGAGCTGGCTTTAGAGCCGCCGTCACCGTCCCAGCTTCGCCAAGCCTAGCGCAACCCTTGCTAAGGTTCCTGGTATCTCTTAGGCACACATGCATGCACCGGTTTGCCCAAAATCCAACTGTAGCTTGGATTGCCTCAGCGTCCCAAAGAGTTCCGCCGCTTACACCACCTCTGAGCCTAGCTTCGGCCACCGCCGGCGATGAGCTGACCACCAACGGGTTCGCCGTAGTCTCCTCCATCTTTTTCCTTTTCGCCGCAACCCAAGCCACGCCGCCGTTTGCCACCAGCGCCGACGAATAGAGCCGGCGGTCTAGCCAGCCGCGTGCTCCACTGCTCTATCTCACCGACGTGCAGGACCCACTAGTCAGCAAGAAGTAGGGGACAAGGACTAAGTTGTGAAGAAATCGAAAGATGTTAGCTTGGTTAGCAAAACTTACACTCTATGACAAGTGGACCCAAGGACCTATATGTAATTACTCGAGAACTCTTAAAGAAAACTACCTTTCACACGTGTCCAGGACTGTGGGTTATATTTCTGGAAACCCCGAGGGCCTTTTTACATATTGGATCTCACTGACCAGTGGACCCAGCCATTTTAATATGAGAAAACTTAACAAAAGGTTAAATGTATTATTTGTTGAACTGAAAAATGAGTAAACTTGTAAAATCCATAACTATTTTATTTTAACTCCAAATTGGATGAAACAAAATTTGTTAGAATCACCAAACTAAGTACTTAATTTCTGTAAATTAAAATCTGGAAGAACTAGTACATAATATGCCTCAAAAATAGAATAATATATAAAAGTGCATAAATAGTTTAAAAACTTTAGCCATTTCAAATTAACTTTAACTTTGACAAATCAAGGTTTAATAAATTCACCAAAAAAGTTGAACCTTGCTGTTGAAAACTGAAACTTGATCCAACTTGTACAAAAGACACCTTTATACAATTTGGTAATAGATAAATGCTTCGATTAATATATGTAAAATATGTAATGACTTCTAAATTGCATTGGAAATTCATGCTAACTCCAAATAACATGAAACCAATTTTATTAGCTTCATAATAATTTGTTCTTAAATTCTATAAACAGAGGATTAGCTAAAATTAGTACATAAAATACCTTTATGGTTTATACCATAAATAAATGTTTCGTGTAAAATGTAAAATACACAAAAATTTGTAAAATCTCAAAGAATTTATCTTAACTCCAATGAAGATAAACTAAATGGCAGTAGATTCACACCACTTCCCCCTTAAGTCTCACCAAGTTGGATTTCATAAAAACCTAGTCCTAAAACACATATATACTAAAATACACGTATAGGTACCGTATATAAGCTTAAAACCTACAAAATCCATATCTCCTAAATCGAAGTTGATAAAATAGCAACCTCTTCACCAAAATTCATCTAGGACCAGTACCAACCCACAGCATAGGTTCCACACACTTAAAAGTAATTTGGACATTTAATATTATTTTGTAATCAGATGTATTCATGTATAAGACTTCCAAATAAAATATATTTCAAATGCCAAATACTAAATTAGAACTTCTTTCACCATATTTCATCTAAAATTATACACTCTAATACTATAAATAATAATTTGATAAAACTACCTCTTAAGGTAACCCTAAAATCCATCTAAAGTGTAAACATCGTATTTCCACCAAAAGGTTTGTAAAATTCATAACTCTCAAATGAAAAGTGATAAAATAGGAATTCTTTCACCTAAATTCAGTTTAGGTCAATAGCAACCTACTATATAAACCTCATGCATATTAGAGCATTTTGGATTTTTTTGCATTATTTACTATTTATTCGATCATATGTTAAATTCTTTTTAGAGAACGAATTCGAAATCGGTGAAGGAGTGGAATAGTTGGTGCCCAGGGTATTCAAGAGTAAGGCAAGTATTCTCCCCTCTTCCTTTGAACAATTTGAATCCTATGTTTTGGGGAATGAAATTTGTTTATTTACAAAGTTGCATGCGTATTTGTAACTACTGATATTTAAAATGTGGAAATTGGTAGTTATAACCTGTGTTGCATAATCAACCTTGTGAATTTGTATCCCTTGCTGTTTGTTACCCTAGTGATGGTTAGAGTGCTTCACTTGTACTCAAATGGGTTTATACTAGCTTATTATGCTTTCATATGCTTAGCCATGCTTAGCAATATGCCAGTAAATATAATGGTCACCTTATACTTGTTAAAATGGGCATTTTACAACTTCTGGACAGAGGTGAAGCCTCTGATTATTTGCGAACCAAAACTGGAGATAAACATGTTTTTAGACTTGGGCAGCAAGTGGTGTGCATATGGAGTAGTTGTACACCGATAGGGGGAGTGTTCACCTGAGTCGATTAAGGACCGAACTACATGTCATCAACTATTGTATACTGTACAACCACATGTGTTAGTATGGGATGGCCGTAGCTCATTAAGTTGCTTAGTGTTTAGCCTTGCATATGGTAGGCTGAAGTAGTATGGGTTAAGTCATGCTATTAGCTCATAGCAACTACCTAACGGCCCGTAACGGCGTTAGGCGTATAAGTCTGTCCAATACAACTGTATAGTGCCTCGTGGGGAAACAGAGGGCTTGCTTTGTTTGCCACCACGGTGTTAGGTTAAGGCGTGGGCCCACCACCTAGTGGCATCGAGGTAGCCCCTCGGTGTGGATTTCCGCTTGCCGTCGCTGATGCAGGGTTAAACATTAAGCAATGTAAAGGCTATGTTGTGACCTCTAGACCGCACTGAACATGCAAAGTGTGGTAGTGCTTCACGAGCACAAGACAAACTAGAGAATTCACATCATGTGGGTAAAGTTGTACAAACTCTGCAGAGTCACAACTAATCGATTAGCTGTGCTCGTGGTCATGAGGAGCATAGTGAAATGGCATGAGTATAGATTTGTGCTTTATAAAAGTGTTTGTAAACTTGGGGTATGGTATGGGTAATTTATGACACGATTTATGATGCTATGAGGTGATGGAAGTGAAAACGACGGCTTGCTGCCATGGTGGGGCAGCAAACATGATATTTCGATAGTAATGGTGACCTAGCTATGTTTTATTTCATGTACTCATTTTAAATGTTTTACTAAATACTGTTGCAAAGCCTTGCGAACTAAAACTTGCTTTATGCTGAAAAATGAGACCTCAAATAGCCCTCCTTGATGTAAGCTTGCATGTAGTGTTGTAGGTTTGCCTTACTAGTACTTTATTTCGATAATGTACTGACTCTTGCTTTATTCTATGTTGTTGCTTTAGGCATGTTGCAGGTGGTGTTGCTTAGATCAAATGCTCTGCGGGGTACGTTGCTTTCTTTGCAGGATGGTTCTAATAGGGGCCTACCACTAGTCGGTTGCCTGTGGTATGGGTAGACAAGCTTTCGCTAAATTGTATTATTTGGCCGGTCGGCCTATGTAATAATTAGATGTAATCTGAATTGTATTTATGTATATGCCCTATGCTTTGTACCAATTGCTGAGATGAAAGTGCAGAGCTAGCATCAACTCCTGGGGCTAGCTTTGTAGGATTATGGGCTTGAAATATCTTAGATATTTACCTAATAGCTGGTGTGGATCGAGTCCTCCGTGGTATGTATTCTTTTGGTCACCACCATCGAGTGGTTGACGGGCATACCTCGGGGGGGATTGGCAGAAGCTATTTTGTTAAGTATCTCACATGTTTCGGGTCTAGCACTTTGAGTTTGTAACGTGTTCGTCGTTCGCGATGTCAGGTCAGCTTTGAGGGGTGGTGGTTATAACATTTATTTGGTTTTATTTGATATCCCACCACTCCAAGAGTTAGCGTTGACATGGCAAATTGCAAAACGCAGTACAAGTCTCGGGGTGGCCCTCAAAAATAGAGGCACGTCGGGGGTGCTCACCACGGTGGCGGGGACAAAGACGATGACAATGGCAACCTTCGGCGGCGGAGCAGGTAGCTGAGCAGTGTGGTGGTTTGCTGCTTGGCGACGCACGGGGAGCCAGAGCGGTGGCATGGCCTGGGGAGAAGAGCGGTAGCAGCGGCGATTTGAGGCGAGGGCAGCGTGAGCTAGGGCACAGAGGCAAGGGGGCGGCGGCTTTTATGGTGGGGCGCACCTGAGATCGGTGCAGAGGCTAGGCAAGCGTGGCAGCGCTGGCCAGGGCACGGCCGAAGCTAGGCGGTAAGGCCGTGGCGATGGTGGCCGGGCCGAGGGAAGGCGGTGGGCCGAGAAGAGGACATCGGGCTGGCTCGGGATGCAGGCCGAAGAGAGAGGAGGAGAGGGGAAGGGAGGAAGAAGGAAGGAGGAAGATGAACGATAAAGAAAGGAGGAAAGAGAAAATAAAAGAAAATAAAAGGAAAGTGAGAAAAAGGGTAGAGAGGAAAAATAAAGGAGTTTTGGAAAAATTGGAATTTGGGGATATTTATAGAATGTGAGGAATATTTTTGGAATTAGAAATTGTAGGAATATTCGGGGCTTTGGAATATTCTGAATATTAGGATATATTTATATATAAATATATTTATTTGGGAATCAGAGACTATTTGGCGGAAATTAGAAAATGGAATATATTTAGTGGTGTTCGGAAAACGGAGGATATTTTACCGAGGAATATTTGGGGAATTGGAATATTCTTCGGTTTGGAAATTGGAGGATATTTTACCAGGAACCGAAAAATTGGAATATTCAGAATATCGTAAATATTCTAGAAACAGAGGAATTGATGAGAATATTTATGGAGTCTAAAATGGGGCAAACCTGGGAATGTCTGAGATTTGGATTTATTTCCACAAAAAGGAATTTTGAAGGAATATAGCGGGTTCATTTCAAAAGCAAAAGGATATTCAAAGGATTTTGGATATCAAGGAATCAAAGAGGATTTTAGGGTTTCGAGAATGAATAAATCCGAGAACTCCAGATTCCGGATTTTGGGAAAACTTTAGAGGTTTCGAAAATGGCACCAGACATTGATAACGGAGAGGGACACGGGTCTGAGTCAAAGTGAAGGTAAAAGAGTTTGACCAGAAACAACCCAAGATTGAGGAAAGAAAACAGAATTTAATTTCTGTTTATTTATTTACTGAAGTGTTCTTTATTACATTAAAATTAATTCTGAAGCTCCGAAAAATCCTAGAACATTTCAAAGAGTTTATTAAATCACGGGGAATTTACTAGAAGCAAAAACCACCATGAAACACAAGGGGAATTTATTATTATAGATACTTCAATGCTTAAAATATCCCGACAAAACCCTAGGGGAAAAAGCATCCAAGCATTAATTAAAATTTTAGCTTGGGATTTTTAATATTGGAAATTTTAGAATTTTATTCAAATACTTTCTCATACAACTTTAGTGTATTCTTGTATTTCCATTTACCCACGATAATTTTTAATTAGGGCGATTTTTAGGGTGTGACACATGGTGTGCCTAAGAAGATAGTATCTGATAGATGAAGTCAGTTTACCTCAAAGTTCTGGCAGAAACTCCAGAAAGAAATGGGTACTTTGACTTTTAGCACTGCTTATCATCCCCAAACCGATGGATAGACAGAAAGAGTCAATCAGATCCTAAAAGACATGTTAAGAGCTTGTGCCCTAGACTTTGGTGGGAGTTGGGACAAAAGTTTACCCTATGCAGAGTTTTCTTATAACAATAGTTATAAAGCAAGTCTTTAGATGGCTCCATATGAAGCCTTGTACGGCCGGAAGTGTCGTACCCCGCTTCTTTGGGATCAAACCGAGGAGTCAGGTTTTTGGAACCGACATCTGAGGGAAGCAGAGGAAAAAGAGAAGGTTATACAGGAAAGGTTGCGGGTGGCTCAGTCTCGTCAGAAGAGTTATGCAGATAACCATCATAGAAATTTGAGTTATGAGGAAGGAGATTATGTATACCTTCGAGTCATGCCAATTCAGGGAGTTCATCGTTTTCAAACCAAGGGAAAATTGGCACCACGTTTTGTGGGACCATATAAGATTCTGAGTCGCAAGGGTGAAGTTGCATACCAGTTGGAGTTACCCCAGACTATGGCAGGGATTCATGATGTGTTCCATGTCTCATAGTTAAAGAAATGCCTATGGGTACCTACAGAGGAAGCTGATCTGGGACAGATCGAGATTCAGGAGGATTTGACTTATGTGCAAAAACTAATTCATATTTTGGAGACCAGTGATAGAAAGACCAGAAATCGGGTAATCCGCTTTTGCAAGGTTCAGTGGAGTAACCATTCGGAGGAAGAAGCTACTTGGGAACAAGAAGACGTGTTCAAGTTAGCCCATCCACATCTCTTTGCCAGTTCTTCCGAATCTCGGGGACGAGATTCTGTTTAAGGGGGTAGATTTGTCACACTCTAAAAATCATTTAATTTAATAATTGTGGGGACTGTTCGGAGAGGGTCCAAACGTCCCACAACACACGTAACTACCCAGGAAGTTTAGTTACGCGTAGAATGATACAGAAACAAAACTTCGATTAATTATACAAACCGACAAGGTTCTAATACAACCCAGACTCAACACACGCACACAACGGGCCTATGGCCATACACGTACAACCAAAAGACGCAACTTTGCACCATAGGAACATCCTGAGTGTAGAGTCGACCTAGAAATCGAAGCCTTCGTCTTCGTCCCAGTCCTGTGGATCGACGGCTTCCTCGACTTCACCTGCAACTTCTTCCCGACCAGCTGGAGCCCAATATATGCAAGACTGAGTACTCAAGTACTCCACAAGCCATGTAGGGAAACTTACACTAATACAGGATATAACAAGGGAATAAGCTTAACTCTAATCCTTATCAGTAGTTCACAACTATCCCATTTAATAAACAAGTTTAATTTTAAAGGTTTTGTCATCTCATGTCTTTATATCTCAAATTTAAACCATTCTTTCAAGACTACTTATGCCATTACTCTGGATTCACCCATAGACATATCTGCATCAACCGGGAGCATGGAGTATTCGAATACCAAACGACTCTGCAACATCTACCCAGCTTTACCCGCACGATACCACAACCTGATGAGGGTTGAGATAACAAAGTATACCACAGCTCCAAGTTCATCTCTGTTCTGCCTAGCAGGTTAAAGGACAAGGCGCTTGTTTGCCTCAACTTGGCCTTCGCTAGGGTGTGCACCAACTCAACAACTCGTCGACCCACTATTACACAACTAGGAGGAACACGCAGTCCTTAAAGACCGCAAAGGGCACCGCAGCACCCACACTCATATATTTAAACAATCTCACCTCACTCAGTGGCCATTACACATGTTAAAGACTAAATTGCCAATACACCGAAAGGCTGCAGAAGTTCAATTTCACCGGAGCAGTGTACACTATGTCTGAATACCTCGATTGTGCGGATGGGCGTTAACTATGTCACTTATACTGGAACAAGGGGGTTATGTTCATAGAAACTTTAAATAAACCATTTATCTCTAACTTCAACACATAAAATGATAGCCCACAAGATAATTAACATTTTCATAATAAATAAGATTAAACTAGGGTTATCAAAGGTATTTAACAGGATCAAATCAAGGCATGGCAATATATTCATAACAACATAGAATAAAAGGTGTTCTGTATTTCGAAATACTTTAGAAAATTAACACATGCATCCTATTTAAGTACTTCAAGGTAGTACTCTACCCAAATACGACCTAGCTCCAGATTGGGTTCAATTATTGTTCAAAGGGTTGCATGACTTGCCTTCAGGATCGGCGTAGTCGTACCAATCGTCTCCTCCTATGGCTGTGAAGGCGTACGCGTTAGCTGCGAACTCGAACTCCTTGATTGGATCTGCTGCGACGTGATCTATCGATATACAAATAAAATAAATAAGCGAATAACTCCAAATAAATACACGAAAACCCATGGTATCAAAAAGAGGAATTATAGAATAAATTTGCGAATTTTTCGGAGTCACGGTGAGCGGCAAACCCTTGGGTTAAAATTAGGGTTGTGTCAACGGATGCTCGGATCGCGACGAAACTAGCGCGGATGGATTCGAAACAATTCAAGGAGTCGGGAATAGGTCTCGGATTTTGATTTTGAGGTCAAAAAGTCATTGAACCGATTGAACCAAGAATTCAAGGATTTTTCTGAATTTTCTTTTAAAGGAAAAAGGCTGGTTCACTGGTGTTGGGGGGACCCCTCCGGGAGGCTCCGGAATCCTCCGGAGGGAATCTCCCACTCTATGCGGCTGTCGAGGCACTAGAGCCGCCGGAGCCTCAATTACTACCAGCAGTGTCGTCAGCAATAAGGTCACCTACCAGCCGCCTAGCTCTGGGTCCCACGTGGCGGGAACGGCAATCGAGGGAAGGCCGAGAATCCTGGGCGGACAGGGATCCCGGGAACTCCGGGGGGCTGTCGGTACGGTCAGAGGTCCAATGCCCCCTCCTTAGTGTTTCTACTTTCCCCCTTGTAGGGGAGGGCATGTAATTTCCGATGGCCCGGGCCACTATATAATGAGTGGCCTGCTCACTATAAATGACACAAGAGGATTTCTCTCCAATATACAGTCTTGTTACCTGGGCTTCCTATGTGCTCCTAGATTACTCCCAACAGTTCGCCACGTGTTAGGATTAGTTCCAACATTGGCGTCGTCCGTGGGGATCGCAAGGTACGCTTAGTGCTCGTTCCTCCCAGCGTGTCGAAGGGCAAGTCATGCCATAGAAGCGGAGGGCGCCCGGCAACCTGGTGCCACCGTAGCGCTCCACATGGGTCCCACGCCGCCCAATGCGCATGGGCCATACCAGCCCGACCTACATCAGAGCCGATAGGCAGCCGCCCTGGGACGACAGTGCCATAGGCGGCAACGCACCCGGTGGCAAGGCCGAAGGCGCCTCCACAGAAACCAACTGCATCCCCGAGCCCATCAGGCGAGCGCTGCTGCCCACGCCCGTCGGTGACCTTGCAGTGGCCCTGCAGGCGCAGGTGGATGAGATCTGCGGTATGGTGACCGCCATCACCGATGGACCCCCCTCTAGAGGCACTGCGGTGCAGGCCTAGCTTGACAAGCTCCGGGCCATGTTGGTTTCGGTACAAGGCACCACCGGTAGCAGCGGCTACCGATGGAGCCCCAGCCACCGACGCTACTGCACCTCGAGCAAGCGCAAACCCAGCAGGGGTGATCGGCACTACGGGTGGCCATACGACCGCCTCGACAATGGGCAGATATGCACGCCTGGCGCCCGTGCTTGACGGGGACTCACCGCTAGCCCAAGAGCTATAGCTAGAACCGTACCCCCCGGGGTTCCGCCCCCGAAAGCTGATTGTGGAGGCCATGGGCCCCGGGTACCATTGACAAGCATATGGGCCACTGGACAGAGAATGGGCCTAGCCTTGTAATTAGGGATATGATAGAACTCGGCAGATTTAGCCTTGTACGACAGGGAAAATACAATCCTAGTCAGGAACGTTATATCTCTAGAAGGAGATCCCTTGGTCGTAGTCCGACTAGGACTCCTACTTTGTAACCCTGTCCCCCAGTATATAAGGGGAGGCAAGGCGCCCCCTGAGGGCAGAAGAAGAAGACATCGGAGGTTCATCAGAATCACCATCATACTTCCTCAAAGGAAATACACCACAACTGGACGTAGGGTATTACCTCATCTCGAGGGCCTGAACCAGTATAAACCTTTCATGTTCCTTTGCAATCCATCGAGTTTTGGTCCGACGAGTAGCCCGATGTATTTATTGCTCGTGTAAAACATCGACACTAACCAAATACTGAGGGGAGGTGGACCCGGAGGAGTTCGCCAAGGACTACGCCCTCGCCATCGAGGCCAGTGGCGGAGGTCACAATCAAAGCACTGATGAACAAATTCGAGGAATACACCCGGTCAGAGGAGGAGACCATACACCGGAGGGTGGCCTGGGGGCTCCCCCCTCCCGGCAACCCCAATGGCGATGGAGGCAACTACAACAGCCCAAGCCGCTCCCTCCTCGACACTCCCCAGCTACTGCCCCACCAGCGGCTGTAGAGCCCAAACCCTAGGCACAAATGGCCCTGGTGTTAACACCAAAATTTGGCACGATTCATATCAGACTTGGTTAAAGGAAAAATTGTGTCAGTCAATAAAAGCTAATCCGGGAGAGACCAAGTTTGGAAAGGAATCGTGAAGACCACAGCATGGCGGTTTAGTATTTTATCTATAAATTAGGCAAGGATAATAATTTTTAGGAAACCTGATCTCGTGTCCGATCAGGGCTTGTTAATTTTCCTTTTATAGTTAGGAAACTCCTGTTTCGTGTCCGATCAGGACTGTATCAATCTCGGCGTATAAATACGTATGCCCGGGTACCATGTAAATCATCTCTCAGATCAATACAATTTCGGCGCATCACCACCCTTTTTGACGGGTTCTTGCTTCTTGAGCTGGGCTGCATCGGTTAGGTCCGACCTCCTGCGAGAGGGTAAGTCTCATCACATCGGCAACCGTATCGGCTTGGTTAGGACTTCCTCGGTTCAGTCCGATATTCTAACCAGTCTACGGTAGTCGGCTTACCACGGTATATCTCTTTTGTCTAAGGCTGCATCAGTTAAGTTTGATCTCTTAGTCCGACTAGATATATCACATCATGATTGCATAGTATTTATTGGCTTATCGAGTTTCTTTTATCATCATCAGTTTGTGCTGCATCGGTTAGGTCTGACCTACTAGACTGTTGATAATAAATCTATCCTTGTTAAGTCGATAGGTTTTATGCGACGTCTTATCAAAGCGTCTAGCCGATAAGTTATCTTATATCCAGCTGATCTATATTGACAGTACAATTAATCTAGTTTCTATCGGTTTAGTGTTATTAACCTCAACCCTATACTGTCTCGGTTCAGTCCGATCTATCAGGGTTGGTGTTAACAATATGACCATCGATAGTTGTTAGATTTCGTCTCTTCAGAAAGCTGGATAGAGCCGACATTATTCATTGCTTATTATTTGCCTATCTACACCATCGTTGGTTTTCTAGCCGATGTACAAGTGCTATTGGCAATCGGCTGGTTTATTATCTGTTTATATCATCATCAGTCTTCTAGCCGATGTACAAGTGCTATCGGCAATCGGCTGGAAGGAGTCTGTATCGGCCAATTGGTTCATTGATCTAATATTTTCTATCTCCTTGTCAATTGCGGGGTCAATTTGACTGGCACGCCCACAAACCTCAACTGTTTAGGACCTGCACTGGAGCTAAGTAGATCTCCCAGGCCTTCGTATGTTCAATCGCATCAAACTAGATCATCAACAAGCTTCTTGGCACACCCGGTGGTTTTTGGTGCGAACACCTGGTGCCAGGGGGCGAAGAGGACCCGTTAAACGGGAGATGAACGCTATTGAGCAGGCCCCAGTCACGGCTGAGGCCACGGCTGGGGACGTGGGGGCACCCACAGCAACGGCACGTGAGGCGCAGGTGAAGGGCTCCACTGGTGCGCCTTACATGGCCTGAATAACACGCACGTCTCTGACGATTGCCGAAGCATCGCGGCAAAAAGAGAAGAATACTTGGGTGGTCCCACTAACGGCGGCCCGGGTGCACGTGGGGTAGAACACGCCATGTACCACTACCACGTGGCAGACCAATGGTACCCACAGGGCTACCACGCCCAGGTGTACCGCGTCCACCACCCCCTCACCACGCGTACCACGCGCTACCCCTGCCATCCCTGCCTCCACCAGTATACGCTCCGGCGGCTACGACCCCGGTCCAGCACATCAAGGACGAGGAACCACACCAAGTAGTCCTATCGATAACGGGTGGAAGCACCTCTGGCCATGACTCCAAGAGACAGGGGCGAGACTACGCCCGCGGTGTCCACCACGTGGGCACAACAGAGCCCCCAAGCACACAAGTTGGGTGGACATGCCCATCACCTTCACCGTCGAGGATAGCCGGGGATGCCTGTTCCCCCATAACGATGCCCATGTGATCACCGCATGCGTAGCGGAAGCCCACGTGCACCGCATCTTGGTGGACGGAGGAAGCTCCGCTGACATCCTTTTCGCCTTTGCCTTCGACTAGCTGCGCATCCCACGTAGCAGGCAGAAGAAGGCCCAACAGCCACTAATGGGATTTAGTGGTGACTTGGTCAAGGCCTTGGGTCAAATCAAGCTGCCCGAACGCTTCGGGTGGGGACTCGGAGCACGTACAGAAGAAATCACCTTTGATGTCGTCGACATCCCGTATGCATACAATATCATAATGGGGCAAGGGACCCTGAACAAGTTCGGGGCCATCGTCCACCAAAATTTCCTCTGCATGAAAATGCCAAGCCCCGCCGGTGTCATAACAGTCCGAGGAGACCAAGAAGCAGCTAGGAAAATCAACTACGGCCACTCCCCTCACCCTGGGGGAAAAATGGTGAATAACGTGGCCTAAACAGAGCCAAGCGGCCAAGTGCCCACCGGAGAAGAACGCCCTACGTGGGCGGAAGTTGACGGCAGAACGCACGCTGTCACAGTGGACCCATCCCACCATGAGCGCCACTTCTAGATCAGGGATGGGCTTCCGCCAGAGGTCAAAGAAGCAATTGTCCAGGTGCTCCCGAGGAACACTGACATATTCGCATGGTCCCCAGTACACCTGCCTGGCATAGATCGAGCAATAATCGAGCACTGTCTGCACGTCCGACCGGACACCCGCCCCGTGCGCTAGGGGCTTCGTAAGATGTCCGCAAAGTGGGCGCAGGCTGCATGAGAGGAGGTACAGAAGCTATTAGCGACAGGCGTCATTCAGAAAGTATAGACTCCGAGTGGCTGTGCAACCAGGTGCTGGTCTGCAAGGACAATGGGAAGTGACGCATTTGCATCGACTTCACCATGCTCAACAAGGCGTGCCCACACGACCCATTCCCTCTCCCATGCATTGATCAGCTAGTCGATTCCATGGCCCGGTGCAAACTTCTAAGCTTCCTCGATGTGTACTCCAGCTACCACCAGGTGTGGATGGCTCTGGAGGATGAAGAAAAAACAAGCTTCGTCACCCCGGACGGGGTATATTGCTATGTCCGAATGCCCTTTGGCCTCCGCAATGTCGGAGCCACCTTGTCACTCCTCATCCACCAAGCACTCCACCACCAGCTCGGGCGGAACATTGAGGCCTACGTAGACGACATCGTCATCAAGAGCCTAGTAACGAGCCACCACGTCACTGACTTGCAGGAGACCTTCGACAGCCTCTGAGTGGCCGGCATCAAGCTGAACCTAGAGAAATGCGCCTTCAGGGCAAAGTCCAGGAAGCTGCTCGGCTTCCTGGTGTCCAAGCGGGGTATTGAAGCCAGCCTCGACAAGATTAGGGCAATCAAAAGCATGAAGGCCCCGCAAAGCCCAAAAGAGGTGCAGCGCCTCGCCGGCCGACTGGCCGTGCTCAGCCGATTTTTAGCCAAGTCAGCTGAAAATTGCCTCCCCATCTTCGTGGTGCTGCAGGGGTCAACCCCATTCAAGTGGACGCCCGAGTGCCAGCAGGCATTCGAAGGCCTCAAGACGCACCTGGCCAGCTTGGCCACGCTGGTGACACGGAGTAGGGGCCAGGGGCTGCTCTTGTACTTGTCGGCCTCCCCCGCCGTAGTCTCAGCGGTACTGGTCCTCGAGGACAAAGACGGCCCACGCCCCACTCAGCGCCCGGTATATTATGAATCCGAGGCACTGGGCGGGCTCAAGCTCTGCAACACTGACCTAGAGAAGCTAGCATAGGCCCTCCTGATGGCCTCCCACAAGCTATGCCATTACTTCCTAGCGCATGACATAATGGTAGCCACGGCATACCCCTTGGGTGATATGTTCCGCAACAAGGAAGCCACCGGCTGCATCAGAAAATGGGCCATCGAGGTGGCCCCATTTGCTCTCCGTTTCGTCACACAGACAGCCATCAAATTGCAAGTCCTCGCAAACTTCATCACGGAGTGGACGAGGCCAGTCCACGCCCAGGACCCCCTGCCTGTCGACAAAGTATGGACGGTGCACACAGATGGAGCCTGTGGCGCTGCTAGAGCTGGCGTGGCAGCCATCATCACCTCTCCTATGGGGAGGGCAGCAGCCTTCGTCGCTTGGCTAGAATTCCGGACCACCAACAACATGGTGGAGTACGAGGCAATCCTCTTGGCCCTCTGGAAAGCGAGGGCCATGGGCAACCCCCGTATAATCCTCCGGACGGACTGCTAGGTGACGGTAGGACAAATCAACAAGTCATTCCAGGCTCGCCACCTGGAGCTTGCCAAGTACCTCGCAGCATTCCGGAAAGCTGAGGCCCACTTCAAGGGCATCTCGGTGCGGAGCATACCCCGCTCCGAGATAGTGGACGTGGACGCACTCACAAAGGCGGCCACCAACAATGAACCCCTACCAGTGCACGTCCTATATGAAGTTACACGGGTCAGCAGCACAGGACACGGACTCGATGCCACATCGGCCCCCGTGACGGCCATGACTACGACCCCGAATCGGTGGGGGCCAATCATGGATATCCTCTTTGGCCGCTCATAGGGGTCCTTCGGCACGGAGGTCCGACGACTCCTTCAAAAGGCAAGGGGTTACGTCATGGTCGAGGGGGCGCTGTACAAGGCGGGTGTTTGCGCCCCCTTGCTCCGATGCATCTCCCAAGAGCAGGGGCTCAGCTCCTGAAGGATATATACAAAGGGCACTGCGGCACGCACCTCGCCCCGAGGGCACTCGCAGGCAAGATGCTCCGCCAAGAGCTATATTGGCCCACTATCATGTCAGACACAGAGCGGCTCATTTGCTCGTGCCAGGGCTGCCAGTGGATGGGCCGATACACTCACCGCCCCCTGAACGAACTCACCTCGATACCGCCGGTGTGGCCATTCGCAAGATGGGGGGTCGACATAGTCGGCCCCTTCCCAAGTGCCCCTGGGAACCTCTGCTTCGCCATAGTCGCCATCAAATACTTCTCAAAATGGGTCGAAGCGGAGGCACTAGCCAACATCACCGTGCGGAGCGTCCAACACTTCATATGGCACAACATCGTGTGCCGGTTCGGGGTACCCAAGCAGCTGACGATGGACAACGGCCGCCAGTTTGACTCGACGACTTTCAAGGATTTCTATGACGAGATGGGCATGGAGCTGTGCTTTGCTTTGGTCCAGCACCCCCAAAGCAACGGAGCAGTCGAGTGGGCTAATGACAACATCCTCTCAGCGCTCAACAAGAGGCTCGTCGATGCCCCCAAGGGCACATGGGCCGATGAGCTCCCAGCCGTCCTATGGGGGCACAAAACATCTGTTACAAGGGCCACCGGCTTCACGCCATTCAAGCTGCTCTTCGGTGACGAAGCCATGACGCCCACGGAGATCAAGGGAAGATCCCTGAGAACCATCCTCTCGGATGGGGACCGATGATGCGCAGCGTCTTTCGTCGACTAATCGACAAGGCTAGGGGCAAGCGGCCCAGAACCTAAGATCGCTACATCATAGCCAAAAAGGCATGGTTCAACCACCAATGCTGGCCCCGCCATAGCTTCGCGCCCGGAGACATGTGATGTGGGTGGGGCGCTCAACCCCGAGAAGTTGCAAAAACAAATGGGGAAGGTCCCCTTTATGGTAACCCTAGGCCAGCTGGCGCGCGGGCTTTACCGCCTAGCCAAGCTAGACAATGCTCTGCTACCACACCCATGGAACACAGAGGCCCTCAAGAAATACTATATGTAAGACCCTTGTGTAACCATTGCCATGAAGTCAGCTTTTGCTAACATACATGTATTAGGCCCAGGGTTTGCCAGCCATTAGTTATTATTAAAGAAATGGAGCTCTGCTGCCACCTTTGGCACACTGTATCTCGACGTATCTACGAGCACACTAAGTCAAAAGGAGGCCTCCGCGGAACCCCGCGTCGAGGCTGCACATCTCGGACTAACAAAGCGTTGTAGGTGTGCAATGCAAGTCCTCCACAGACGCCGCGTCGAGGCCACATGCCTCCCCCGCCAAGCGTAGCAGGCATACAACAAAAAAACTGAAGAGAAAAAATCTCCTCGGAATCCCGCGTCGAGGCCGCGCATCTCGCTAACAAAGCGTCGTAGGTGTGCAACGCAAGTCCTCCGCGAGACGCTGCGTCAAGGCCAGATGCCTCCGCCACCAAGTGTAGCAGGCATACAACAAAAAAAAAGAGAAGAGAAAAAATCTCCGAGGAATCCCGCGTCAAGGCCACGCATCCCCGCTAACAAGCGTCGTAGGTGTGCAACGCAAGTCCTCCGCGAGACACCACGTTGAGGCCACACGCCTCCGCTGCCAAGCGTAGCAGGCATAACAAACAAAATAAAACACCAGCCTCCGTGGAATCGTGGTATCTAGGACATGGGGTATGTGTGAGGCCTGTGTACACTAGGAGAAGGTCATGCGGCCCCTGCTGGCAAGCCTTGAGATTGAGCCCCCCCCCTGCTCGAACCGACGTTGGGGCTATGTATCTACGCTAGCGCACGGAGGTGCGCGACCAGAGCCCCGCCACTAACGACATGTCAAAATCATGCGCCACGCACCCCCGTTCAAGTCAAGACCTCCGCTAGTGCGCAAAATAAGAATACGATGACAATAGCAATAACAACAACGAAGCAGCAAGGCTTCCCAATCAGTTTTATTATCTTTGCATCACGGGAATTACAAAAGGGCACACAAAGTCACCATATAGGCTAAGCTAAAGTTACAGGTTAGAGCTACAAAGGATTATTGTCTAGACCTAGCCAAAAGGGCATCCCCCTGCACCATCCTTGGCTCTCGGGGAGAGCCGTGCTAGAGCCAGCGGCTGGCCTTCCTGCTCTTGGCAAAATGCTTCGCGTCCGGGGAATGGGAGGCAGGCCCCCGAAATGGGCCCCCCACCAGTCACACATGCAGCCGGAGCCCCATGGGCTTTGCAGTCCATGCGAAGGATGGCGGCCGGGCCCCAAGGCCGATAGATCATACCCATCCACCCGTGAAAAGCAAACGGTCGAAGCCCCCATCTCAGACTTGAACGGGCTGAAGTCTAGGCAAGGAGGCTGCATGACAGTGGCCCCTGCAAGGTGCTGATCCGAAGCCGGTAGCGGGGCGACAGCATTTCGGGTCAACAGAGCTGGTGCAGAAGGGGCTATGTAGAAGATCTGGCAAAGATAGATGGCGAATAAGGAACACGCGAAGGCGCCCACCTCAAGAGAGATACAACAGGAGAGGAAGACAATGCATTGAGTTGGAAGAATGCATTAAAAGTAGCACGCTAAGTACAACCGGAGCAGGGAGGGCTAGTCCCAAGTCCCAGCACAAAGGCAAAAGGGGCGGATTCCTAACCCACGTACAACACTTAACAAAAAAAAGAAGAAGGGGAGAAATGGGTCACCCTCTACACCTTCGGGGCGCTATTCTTCTTGCCCTTATCGAAGGCCTTCCGCTCCGCCACGGCGATGTCATGGCCCACCGAAGGCCAGATCACCCGTGCGAAGTCATCGGTGTCCCGGCGGGATGAAGCAGCCATTGTCGAAGCCCCTTGCAGCAGAGGAGCCACCGATAAGGCCCCCGAGTGGATGGTGGGGCCAATGTGCTCGCACCCCTAGTCGCGAAAGAGGAAGGATAGAATCCGAGTGGTGGCCCAGGAGCACCATGAGCCATACGCCACCACGGCTTTGCTGGCGAAGGCCCCCGCCTTCTCAATCCACACAAGGCGCTCCGCTGCCGAGGCCCCATCACTAGGAAGCAACGGAGCCTTGATGCCAAGATCGGCAAGGGCCGCCTGGAGGGCCTGGGCGGCCACCACAGCATGAGCACCAAGGGCCGCCAGCGAAGCCTCGAGCTGGACGATGCTCCCATGGAGCCCGTCAGCCTCCCCATACAGGCGGGCCACCTCCACCCGGGCCTCTCCAAGCACCGTCTCCGCTCATTCCCTAGACGCCTCATATCGGTTGAGGTCATCCTTAGCCTGCCTCTCCCTCTCGCGGGCCTCGCGAAGCTCCCCCTCTGCGGCGTGTTGGGCAGCGACCGCCTGAGCCACCGCTCCTTGGGCCTGGGCAACCTCCCCGTCTCAATGAAGCTACTCAGAGCGTAGGGTGGCCACGTCCCGCCCGCCGCGCTCGATGGCAGCTGAAGTGGCTACCATCAGCTGCCACGCCAGCGAACGCTACAGCTCGGAGAGCTCTGATGAGTTTAGGTCCGCCACCAGCACGCGCGCTTGGTCCCCAACTAGCGGAGCCCAATCAGTCGGCACCTCCTCAAACCGTAACCCTTGCAAGTCCCCAGCACAGACCAGCCATCCTCCCGAAGCGAAAGGCCTGTGTGGGTCGATCGGGAGGTCTGGGCAGACCCCGGGGCTAGAGCTAGCCCCACCCACATCCCGGTTTTCCAGGGCAGGGCGGCCGAATTGCAGCCCCGAGGTGGCAGACGGGGGCGCCTCGGTCGGCCGAGGAGAGGCCCGCGGCGGAGGCGACACGGCGGCCCCTAGCTCGATCAAACCAGATGATGGCGGGTGAATGTCTCACCGTCTAAAGGGGATGCCGGAGGATCTTGCCCTGCGAAACTAGACAAGTCAAAAAAAATGAGGGGAGGAGAAGAAGAAGCAAATAACCCGACATGCCCACCTGGCAGGCATACATTCCACGCGGTTTCCCCGCTCCCCTCCGTGTGGGTGCCATGGGCCCCGGGTACCTCATGACAAGCATATGGGCCACTCGGATATAGGATGGGCCTAGCCTTGTAATTAGAGATATAGCTAGATTTGGAAGACTTTACCTTGTATAGAAAGGAATATACAGTCCTAGTCGGGTGCGTTATATCTCTAAGAGGAGATCCCTTGGCCGTATCTGGCTAGGACTCCTACCTTGTACCCATGTCCCCCAGTATATAAGGGGAGGCAAGGCGCCCCCTGAGGGCACGAGCTCATAGAAGCATATGGCCAGACGGTTCATCAGAATCACCACCATAATTCCTCAAAGGAATACATTACAAACTGGACGTAGGGGTATTTACCTCACATTGAGGGCTTGACCAGTATAAAAATCTCCTTGTGTTCCTTTGGCAATCCACCGAGTTTCCATCCGCCGAGTAGCCCCATATATTTATTGCCGGTGTAAAACATCGACACTCCGCGAACAAAACAACAACATCCCGCTCCTCGGAGGAGCTGGAAGAGACCCTCACGGCGGCCTCCGAGGACGGGTCGTTGGCCGAGGCCTCCGATATGGCCGACGCGGGGCGGCGAGCCTAAAGGAGGACCGTAGCGATCGGAGGCGCGGCCTTCGATTGGTCCTTGACCTCTTCGGCCACAGACATCCTTCGACCACCACGCCTTGCCTTTCCTTTCCCACCCCCCTTCTTGGCCTCGGGAGTGCTCCGACTTAGGGAGGAAGAAACATCGGAGCACCAGATCAAACTTCTAGGCGATCCGGTTCTGGCACTCCCAGGCCCCGGTCCGAGCAAGCCGGGTGCCTTCTCTTTCAGCAGCGGCTGCCGAGGATCCACTCGGCCTCTAGGATCACAACCGAGACAAGCTGCAGCTGGTCTGCAATGCCGCACGACGAGCATAAGGTGAAGAAGAAGAAGGGAAGATGTATCTCGTGAGCGGAGCAAAAATGGACTTGACGAGTCCACCGGCCCGAGATAGTCCCCCATCTCATCCTAGTTTAAGAGCGGAGAGGAGTGCTTCACCCACCGTCGAGTCACGCAAAGCAGCAGAACTTCTCCATGGAAGTCCCTCATCCCCTGGTGCAGGGAAAGGCGCCGGGAGATGGAGCTTTTAGCTCCAAGATCTCGGCTCCGACGCGTCCACTCCGGGGCCTAGCGGTAATAGGATGTTCCTGGTTGGTGGAGCAGAGCCCCGAGTCCGCCTCGATCACAGTAGAACCAGTAGGACGGCCACCCAAGGCCACCGCTCGCTCTATCCTGGGGCGGAGCTAGAAGTTGATGCTAGTAAAATTGAGCACCTAGGTCACTCCGTCTTCAACCACCTTTTTGGGCTAGCAGCTCATGAAATGGAGGGCCACGAAGTGTTATGTGGAGGCTTGGCGCCCGTCCACCTACATGAGCCATTCGTAAATGGGCCAAGTGCGCCACGTTGGCTGTCACCATGGGAGCTCTCGATGTTGGAAAGAGTCGAGCACCCTGGCCATGAGGGGGACGGAAGGAGAGCCGAAGCCCACAGTGAAGAAGGCCTCAAAGACCACCGCCACATCTGGTCCTCTAGTGTGTGGAACTCTCCTTGTCGCGTGGAGGGTGCCACGCGTCGCCCACACGGGCGAGCATCCCCGCCGCCACGAGCGTGGTGATGTGGTGCAGCAGGATTTGAGACCAGCCTAGGGGGCTCATCTACTCCGGGTATGCCCGGCTTGTGCAGAGCAGCCCACCACCTCCCTCGGAGTGGCCCTCATCATCCTCATCACCAATCATGGTCGCCAGGCACTGTCGTCACTTGGGCCATGGTGAGGCCGTGGCCGGGCATCTAGCTGGAGCTAGCGGCCACGGGCCGCCGCGATGCCTGCCTAGTCTCGTCATGCTCCATGCCATCATGGTCTCATCATGCATCCCCACCGGCACTGGCAGCTAGCCGACTGGACACCAAAGCAAGTGACTAATCTGCCGGCGGCGGAAACACGAGAAGCAGGGAGCGAGAAGCTTGAAAAGCACTACGCACGGCAAGCGAGGAGCAGGGAGACAGGGGTAGTTGCACAGGAGAAGGCAACAAGCAAGTGAGATGAAAACACCTCCCAGCCATAGCTTTATGCGCAAACACACACGCGTTCTGTGCCCGTTCACCTGCCCTGCCAATCCCCACACGACACGTGTCCCACGCTAGCCTTACGACGTGACGTGGTGGGGCCCGCCATCACGTCAAGAGTCAGAGTGGGGCTACCGAGGGGAAGTCCAACGGGCTTGACCAGAACAGTTAGTTGGACACCGGAATGGAAGCATGGGGCTTTGACTCCTGTCCCAAGCCTTGAGCCCCCGAGGGACTACTGTTGGGGGACCCCTCTGGGAGGATCCAGAATCCTCCGAAGGGGATCTCCTACTCTGGCGGCCCCTTGAGGCACCAGAGCCCCCATGGAGGCCTCCTGCGATAGCCTTGCACTCCGAGGCGAAGAAGAGACGCTACGAGCCCCTCAAATTATTACCAATAGATCATCAGCAATGAAGGCCTCACCTACCAGCTAACCAGCTCCGGGTCTCCACGTGGTGAAAACAACAGTCGAGGAAAGGCTGAGAATCCTGGGCGGACAAGGATCCCAGGATCTCTGGGGAGCTGTCAGTATGGTCGGAGGGTCGGCCCCCCTCCTTGGCAAGTTATGAGGAGGCCCCTATCCTAGGCCCACCTATCGTAGTGTCTTCTACCTTCCTCCCTGTAAGGGACGGACATGCAATTTCTGATGGCCCGGGCCACTATATAATGAGTGGCCTACTCACTATAAATGACACAAGAGGATTACTCTCCAATATACAGTCTTGTTACCTGGGCTCCCTGTGTGCTCCTAGATTACTCCCAACAGCTAGCCACATGTTAGGATTAGTTCCAACAACTACTTTTCTTTGGTTAGAGGAGTTTGACAGCGTTAATGGCACGGCGGCGGTGAGGGAGGCCGAGGGGGCGGCAAAGTGGGGCCGGTTCCGGGGTCTAGATGCCGAGGCAACCCCATTCCTATGGTCGGCAGCGGTGGAAGGGCCAACAGTGAGGCAGGCAGGGGCGAGCAGATCACAGCGGCGACGGTTCCGGCGGGTAGGCGGTGGGGCGTGGTGGCCAAGGAGCATTAGACGCTTGAGAGGGAGCCAGTGGCTGATGAGGACATCACTAGCTCGAATATGACCATAGCTACCTTATGTATTCATCAACCAAAGGTGCATGCTTTCTACGTAAGATTTATGTGTTATATATTTGAACAGCTGTTACTGCCACCATGAGTTTTGTGTGTCCTCGTTGCGAGATACTTGCTTGGTGAAGGGAAAGAGACCGAGCACAAGGAACGCATGGTTGATCAAAGAAGTTGATTGGGGACCAAACCAAGACCTTACCCAAGTCTACTCCTACATCACCATGACACTTTTGGTCCATAAAAGGCAAGAGATGAAGTTCTGCACATTTTGGATTCGGATTCAGACCTCCTGATAATATCAACTTCAAACGGATCTAGCTGCTGATCCAGAAGGACTTTCAGGGCCCATAAGTACTTGTTGGAAAGCATATGAAGTCTACTTTCAGATGGTTTTGGTCCCACGTCAAAATTCCTCCTGAGCTGTCCGAAATCGTCGAAACAAGATACGTACCTCTTCCAGTCCGAGTCTGTTTTGAACCTTAGGCCTTGTATTTGTGTCGTGGGCTAAACCCATGAGGAGTGCGCCCCTCAGGGAAAATCCTAACCCTAGGACGTCCTAACTCATATATATTCAGTAGCCACCGCCGTTTAGAGGTGGGTTTTGCTTAGATTATTCTACCATTGTAGTTTCGCCGTCTAGATCAGTTTGTAGAACCACAACTTCGTGTGCTAAACATTCATCTGCAATTTAGATTCTGTTCTTCCTTGTTCTTGTGAGTTTCTTCGATTGCTTGCAGGGATAAAACCTTTGTGGTGAGGTTGACTACATGAGAGTGTGGTCGATAACAACTAGACGTGTGGGTGTAGCGGTTGCGAGGTGACGATCGCTGATTGGAAGCCTCAAAATGTGAACGTCTTCACGTCGCCAAATCGAACCTATCGGAAGATCGGGCACCCAGGCGCATCAAGTGGTATCAGAGCATCAGGTTGCCCGATAGGTATCATCTGTGTTTCCTTTTGTTATGTTTTGTTTTCCCTTACCTAGAGTCCAAAAAACCCAAAAATTTATAACCACCGTGTTCTTCGTAGTGTTAGGTTTATCCCCTATCCAAACCCCTTTGTGCGTTTGCAAAATTTATTTCAGTTTCGCTTTGTTGAGTCTGTGTCCTAGGTCATGTTAGTGGTCGCTGGTTTAGAGTTGTGTTCGTGGTTCTAGTTCTAGCTGTTGCGTTGCACGAGAGCCTGCCTTGAGAGATCAAGTTCTACTCAGTTTCAGATTGCAAGCCGCCTTGAGCTTTTAACCCACTTTCGCAAGCCTTTTTAGATAGGTCGCAAACCGCCTTGTGTCAATCGCCCTGCACCGCTAGCCTCCTTGTCAGCCCGCTTGACCTATTGGCACTTATACTCTAGCCGAAGCAACAGGGTTGAGCCACGAAACCCTAGTTCGCACTACCTATCTTAAAATAGCCATAACTTTTGCATACAGACTCGGAATTGGGCAAACTTTATATCTACGGACATCTATAGAAAATTTTACATCCACTCCTCCCCCACTTCATTGGGTTCGGCCAATCTAAAATCATGAAATTTGGCCTGCAAGACTGAGTTTTCAAGCCCTGGAGTTCCTGCACGTATTTCAGAGCGCCTCTGCGTGTTTTTCTAGGGTCACTCCGTGAATTAGATCGAGCTACAAATTTTTGTGGTTGCTTCTTGTGTACTAGGTGTACTCCTAGATGAGAAAAAAGAAAAAAAAGAGAAGAGAAAAAAAAGAGAGAAAAAAAGAAGAAGAAAAGGATAGAGAGCTGTTTTCAATGAGCAGCCTTGCTAAGCTGATCTTTCAAGATTTTCGAGAGACTTGGTGAGAGAGAGTTGTCCTAAGTCCTTTGTTTCTTACTCTCGCTTGTTAGGCTGGTTCTAGGAATGTGTCTCGGCCAGCGACTGCTACAAGTATTTGGAACACTTATTCAGCTTTGCTATTCTGTTATTAATTTTTTGCTAATCCTTGCTACCATACTTTTGAGCCTCCCGAGATCCGCAAACTTCTTATCAGTACAGATTTGACCTGAGTAATCGCAACACTCACCGCTATCAACGTCCCACCTCTCCGGTCGTACCACCTGCTTCAATCGGTAAGAATACCATAAGAGTTCGATAAGACGCTTTTGGTTGCTTCAGAGTGTGTGATTCCATTGTCCACTACCTAGTAGTTGATAGGGACAAAGCTTTTGTATTGTTTTCTGTTTTCTACTAATAGTGGCAGGATTGTGATGACATAGCATGGACTCTATACAACAAGACCTTCAGGCGATAGCTAAGAGCACGAAAGGTCTCCTTAGTAAATATGCACAATTGAGACGACATCTGATGGGGGACAGGGGTTCCCGATCTTCCGTCAGGTAGAGATAACTATCGTTTTGGTGGAACGCAACACACCGATCCGGCTTCAGATCAACAGACCTGATCCATGCAACCTTAGCACCACGACTTCTCTGGTTATCAACCATGTCACAAATTCGGTTGACCTCGCCAAGAAGGCTAATCCCTGCCTACGAAACGAAGAACACAAGCAAGAACTCGAAAGTACGCAACTCAATTAAAGTGACAATTGCAGATGAATGATTAAGCACTCGAAGTTGGGGTTTCACAACCGATGACGGCGACTGTTCAAAGACAAATTGATCTAAAGCAAAACCTAAACCCTAATGTGGGCGGCGACTACTAAATATATAGTCTAAGGGTCGTCACACCCCCTGGAGGCGCCCTCTAACGGGCTCTAAGATGATACACGGCCAACGGACCAAAAGACGGTGACGCAGCACCCTGGTAGATTCTAGATGCTGACTTGTTTCGATGATTCCCGTTGACTCCGGTGGAGTTTGGACGTCAAACCAAAGCCATTGGTTAGCTTATGAAATTATCTTTCCATGCATATGTGGATCGTCAAAAACGGAGTCCGTATGCATTCTGGGCGTCCATTTTACTACAGGCTGGTCCTGAAGGCCGAGGCAGACTCGAACTCGAGTTGGACTAGGCCTCCGGCTTGTCTTGGGTGTCCTTGCGGTTCTTCTCCACCTCCACAACTCTCTCCAAGTACTTCATGATCCTCTCCAATGTTCCTAAGCAAGATAATATAATTAGGTAGCAATCTATTCTCAAAACTATGAAAAGGATCGCTTAAGAATGAGCTCACCTCTAGATTTAATTGCCTCATTCGAGCTCGGGTCATTGGACCTTGCATAACGGTTGGAGGATCAGCAGGTGCATCCGAAGGAGTGATGTCCTCATCATCCTCTCCCTCTTGAAGTGGAGTCGTCCTCGACTCAAGCTCATCTTCTTCTCCTAAGTATGGCTTCAAGTCTGCAATGTTAAATGTAGGACTAACCCCGAACTCGGGTGGTAACTCAAATTTATATGCATTATCATTTATTTTCTCAATTATCTTAAAAGGACCAGCAGCTCTTGGCATTAATTTAGACTTACGCAACTCTGGAAATCTATCTTTTCTCAAGTGCAACCAAACCAAATCACCCGGTTCAAGTTTAACTTCCTTTCTACCTTCACTACCAGCAATTCTATACTTTGCATTCATCTTTTCAATATTTGCCTTAGTGGTTTCATGCAATTTAAGAATAAACTCAGCGCGCTCTTTAGCATCATTATGTGTTCTCTCAGTGGTAGGTAAAGGCAAAAGATCAATAGGAGCACGGGGTTAAATCCATACACTACCTGGAACGGACTTACCTTGGTGGTGGAGTGTTCTGCCCTATTATATGCAAACTCCACATGTGGCAAACACTCTTCCCATACCTTCAAATTGCGCTTCAAGATTGCTCTCAACATGGTGGACAAGGTGCAATTCACTACCTCAGTTTGTCCATCGGTTTGGGGATGACAAGTTGTAGAAAACAGCAACTTTGTCCCCAAGTTATTCCACAAAGTGCGCCAAAAATGACTAAAGAATTTTGCATCGCGATCTGAAACAATAGTAGACGGCATACCATGCAAGCGAATGATTTCTTGAAAGAATAGGTCAGCAACATGAACAGCATCATCGCTTTTATGACAAGGAATAAAATGTGCCATCTTAGAAAAACGATCAACCACCACAAAAATACTATCCCTGCCCCTCTTAGTCCTTGGCAATCCCAAAACAAAGTCCATAGATATATCAGCCCAAGGAGTAGAAGGAACAGGAAGAGGCATATACAAACCATGTGGGTTCAACCGCGACTTAGCTTTTTGACACGTGGCGCACCGAGCCACGAACCACTCTACATCTCGTCTCATCCTTGGCCAAAAGAAGTGGTTGGCCAACACCTCCTCCGTCTTCTTGGCACCAAAATGCCCCATCAATCCTCCTCCATGTGCCTCCTGCAACAATAAAAGACGAACGGAACCAGCTGGAATGCATAGGCGGTTAGCTTTAAACAAAAACCCATTATGTATCACATATTTGTTCCATGTACGTCCCTCTTTACAATTCGCCATGACATCCTTAAATTCATCATCATTAGCATACTGTTCTTTAATTGTTTTAAGCCCAAATATACGACAATCAAGTTGGGACAGCATAGTATATCGTCTAGATAAAGCATCAGCAATAATGTTATCCTTCCCTTTCTTGTGTTTGATGACATAAGGAAAAGATTCAATAAATTCAATCCACTTAGCATGTCTACGATGCAGTTTGTTTTGACTTCTAATATGTTTTAATGATTCATGATCAGAGTGAATAACAAATTCCTTAGGCCATAAATAATGTTGCCATGTTTCTAATGAGCGAACAAAAGCATACAATTCTTTATCATACGTGGAATAATTGAGAATATGCCCATTTAATTTCTCACTAAAGTAAGCAACGGGTTTACCTTCTTGCATCAGGACGCCACCAATGCCAAGCCCACTAGCATCACATTCGAGCTCAAAAGTCTTACCAAAATTAGGAAGTTGTAGCAATGGCGCGTGAGTAAGTTTGTCCTTCAAGAGAGCAAAGGACGCCTCTTGTTCTTCTCCCCAATGAAACGCAACGCCCTTCTTTGTCAACTCGTTCAATGGGGCTGCAATGGTGCTGAAATCCTTCACAAAGCGGCGGTAAAATCCTGCAAGTCCATGAAAGCTCCGCACTTGTGTCACGGTGGTGGGCATTGGCCAGCTCTGTATAGCATGCACCTTGGATTCATCTACCTCAATTCCCTGCGAGGTCACAACATAGCCAAGAAACGATACTCGTTCGGTGCAAAAAGTGCACTTCTCGAGGTTACCAAATAAGCGTGCAGCACGCAGAGCATCAAAAATAGCACGTAGATGATTAAGATGTTCAATTAAAGACTTGCTGTATATCAAGATATCATCAAAATAAACCACCACAAATTTTCCAATGAAAGGATGTAAAACCTCATTCATTAAACGCATGAAAGTGCTAGGTGCATTAGTTAAACCAAAAGGCATCACTAACCACTCATATAAGCCGAACTTGGTTTTAAAAGCAGTTTTCCATTCATCTCCTAATTTCATTCTTATTTGGTGGTATCCACTTCTCAAGTCCACTTTAGAGAAAATTATAGAACCACTTAACTCATCAAGCATGTCGTCTAGCCTAGGGATAGGGTGACGGTACCTTATTGTGATATTGTTAATGGCTCTACAATCTACACACATGCGCCAACTGCCATCTTTTTTTGGGACCAAAATAACTAGGACAGCACAAGGGCTAAGGCTCTCACGTACATACCCGCGGTCCAAAAGGTCTTGGACTTGGTGTTGAATCTCCTTAGTCTCCTCGGGGTTGGCTCTGTAGGCAGCTCGATTTGGCAGACTCCCTCCAGGAATCAAGTCAATCTGGTGCTCAATCCCTCGAATGGGTGGAAATCCTGGAGGTAGCTCAGTGGGAAACACGTCACTATATTCCTGCAAAAGGTTAGTGATAGAAGGTGGCAAAGTGCTAGCTACATCATCAGTGGAAAATAAAGCATCTTTGCATATCAAAGCATAGCACACATCATTAATCTCTGCAAGATCAGTTTTAGTGGCAAGCATAATAGGATTTTTCAATTTAATTGCTTGCTGTTTTTCAGGTTTAGCATCAACTTGTTTAGTTTCACTAGCAACTCTCTCTCTCTATTAGCTTGTACAATTTGTGCAGGGGTCATAGGTAGCAAAGTAATTTTTTGTCCCTTATGCATAAGTGTGTATTTATTACTTCTACCATGGTGTGTAGCATCATTATCAAATTTCCATGGACGACCCAATAAGAGAGAGCAAGCTTGCATCGGTACCACATCACAATCTACAAAATCAGAGTATGTACCAAGGGAAAAATGCACCCAGGCTGCTTGTGTCACCTTTGCCTTACCTGAGTCGTTGAGCCACTGAATATGGTACGGATGTGGATGTGGCCGCGTGGTCAATTCAAGCTTCTTGACCAAATCAGAACTCACCAAGTTGTTGCAGCTTCCTCCGTCAATGATGACTCGTGCACCCCGATTTTTAATGACGAATAAAATCTGAAACAAGTTGTGGCGTTGCAGCTTTTCTGCTTCCTCCATCTGTGTACTGAGAACTCGCTGTACAATGATGGCTCGATGGTTTCCTGCGTCGTCTATGCTCAAAGAAAGGCCATCTCCACCATGATCATCGTCCGAGGTAGCTTCATCAACAATATCTTCTTCTACATCAGACGTGCTAATGTAGCCTCCATCTTCTGTAGCAATGTATGCCCGTTTGCTAGGACAATCCTTCTGCACGTGACCAAGTCCATGGCAGCGGTGGCACTGAATGGAAGAAGAGCGCCCGGTGGAAGCCACAGATGATGAACTCTTGGCCGGCTCCTGCAAACGAGTCTTACCAGATTCCATGGTACATGCGGCCGAAGGTGAAGGAGCTGAAGAACGTGTGCTCGCTGGTGGTGGAGGACGAGCACTCGATGAAGGGAGCGGTTTCGTTGGTGGTGCCGTCGTCGTCGTCTTGGGCATGAAAGAGCTGCTGAAGTTGCTGCTCCGGCTCCTTTGTTGTTATCGTCCCTGCAATTCCTTTTCTGCAAGCATAGCAAGCTGGAACAAATGGTTGGTAGTAGTAAATTCTTTATAATCAACAATATCCTGAATTTCACGCCTCAATCCACCATAAAAACGACACACTTTATCCTCCGGATCCTCTACTACCCCACAACGTATCATGCCCTTTTGCAGCTCTTCATAATATTCCTGGACAGACATATTTCCCTGATCTAAGCGCTGCAATTTCTTACGCAAATCACGTTTATACGAAGGAGGAATAAAGCGATCACGCATTGCTTCTTTTAGCCTATCCCATGACTCAGGTTGTAGATGCAAAGTAGCTAGTTCTTGCCACCAGATTATACCAAAATCTTTAAATTCACTAGTAGCTTGTCTAACCTTATGTTGATCAGATATAAGGTGGGAAGCAAATTTTTGTTCTACTGTCATCTCCCAATCAAAATATTCCTCAGCATCATATTTTCCATAAAAAGGTGGTATGGTAAATTTTATTTTAGCATAAGGATTATCATTATTAACATTACCACGATTACGCTAATTTCCATTACCTCCCATACCTGTACGATTGCGGTGAAGTCTTTGATGTAGAGTGTTCTCGCGTGTCGCCCTTGCATCAACTAGACCATCGTCACCGTAGACAACACCCTCGTTGAGGATCACGTCGTCGACCTCGTCCTTGTTGTCATCGTTGGTCTTTGGAGGGTTGGCCTCAAGCTGTTGAACCTTCCCGGCCAGTGTGGACACTCGCCTATCTACGCTCTCAAGTGAATGGCCGACGTCCTTCATGGCCGTTCTGACTACATCCGTTAGCTTGGCCACCTCTGCTAGCATCTGCTCCTTCAGGTCCTGCAAGTCACTTTTCAAAGTAGGCTCGTCATTTGGCATGGTTAGTTATCAAATAAAAAATCCCTATCAACTATTTATGGGTCAGTGGAATCACACCCTCACTCACGTCTTACCGAGTTCTTACCAAGTTCTTACCAATGCAAGCAGTGGATGGTACAACCGGCGGCTGGTTCGTGATACCTGTGAGGAAGTGGCACCGAGATTGCAAGGATCTTTTTCTGTCTGATCTGAAGAATAGGTGGAGCTTGGAAGGCACACAAGGAGAAAAAAAATGTATATGTGGCACACAAGTCAGTAACAGATAGCAATGCTGAATTATAATCCCAAATACCTATTCTCGTTGCTGGCCTAAAGGTGTTCCAAGTACAGGTATGTGACAAACAAGGTGGTGAAAAACAAGGATGATGAGCAGCAAGAGTATCAGAATCAAGGCACAAGACAGCACACGCTAACACAACTCAACTTGGTGTTCTCTATGTGCTCCTCTAAATATTGTTCCTCTTTTGCCCCTCTCTTTTTTTCTCTTTTTTGGGCTGTCTTTGTTTTTTTGGGAAAATTTGACTTTTTCTTTTTATTTTTTTGATATTTCTTTTTGCCTTAGGAGCACACAAGAAGTAACCACAGAAAATTTGAGCTCAAACAAGTGAAAGACGTGGCCTGTGGAGTTTTTAGAAGATGCGCCCAAAATTGGGAAAAAGCTTGTGGGCTCAGAAAGACGATCTTCCGGGCTGTTTTACAAAAAATAAATTCGGCTAACCCGCCCAAGGGGGGACAGACGGATGCGAAATTTTTTTCTGATTCCGAAACATATATGGTTTGCTAAAAAGGAGTTCGTATGCAAAAGTTATGCCTGTTTTATGAACGAACTCCGAATTAGAGGAAAAAACAGAAAGAAAGCGCGGAAAGTTGGCGTAGGCGGCTAGGGTTTGATAGAAACAGTGGGGGGAAACACACGAACTGGACTCGAACACAATCTAACCAGCAACAAGACCTCGATCTAGGACACAAACTCAACACGACGGACTCTGAGACTGAAAAATACAAAGGCTATGGCGCGGATGGTTGTAGGACAGGAAAAACGAGTATGGCAGTGGACTATGGGACGAAGGCGAAACACTCAACTATGGGTAAGATGTGAACCTGACGGTATACCTGAAGCTCTGATACCACTTGATGGGGGACGGGGGTTCCCGATCTTCCGTCAGGTAGAGATAACTATCGTTTTGGTGGAACGCGACACACCGATCCGGCTTCAGATCAACAGACCCGATCCATGCAACCTTAGCACCACGACTTCTCTGGTTATCAACCATGTCACAAATTCGGTTGACCTCGCCAAGAAGGCTAATCCATGCCTACGAAACGAAGAACACAAGCAAGAACTCGAAAGTACGCAACTCAATTAAAGTGACAATTGCAGATGAATGATTAAGCACTCGAAGTTGGGGTTTCACAACCGATGACGGCGACTGTTCGAAGACAAATTGATCTAAAGCAAAACCTAAACCCTAATGTGGGCGGCGACTACTAAATATATAGTCTAAGGGTCGTCACACCCCCTGGAGGCGCCCTCTAACGGGCTCTAAGACGATACACGGCCAACGGACCAAAAGACGGTGACGCAGCACCCTGGTAGATTCTAGATGCTGACTTGTTTCGATGATTCCCGTTGACTCCGGTGGAGTTTGGACGTCAAACCAAAGCCATTGGTTAGCTTATGAAATTATCTTTCCATGAATATGTGGATTGTCGAAAATGGAGTCCGTATGCATCCTAGGCGTCCGTTTTACTGCAGGCTGGTCCTGAAGGCCGAGGCAGACTCGAACTCGAGTTGGACTGGGCCTCCGGCTTGTCTTGGGTGTCCTTGCGGTTCTTCTCCGCCCCCACACCTCTCTCCAAGTACTTCATGATCCTCTCCAATGTTCCTAAGCAAGATAATATCATTAGGTAGCAATCTATTCTCCAAACTATGAAAAGGATCGCTTAAGAATGAGCTTACCTCTAGATTTATTTGCCTCATTCGAGCTTAGGTCATTGGACCTTGCATAACTGTTGGAGGATCAGTGGGTGCATCTGAAGGAGTGATGTCCTCATCAACATCAGTAGCCAGCTACTGTTTCTTCTTGTCTTCCACAAACTATGACAGTTCACACCAAGGACAAAAAGGAGACGAAGAATTTGGATGAGAGCCCTACCATAGTTGCCACATCATCTTCGACAAGTGAAGGTAAGACTTTGTCATCTCCCCCTTCGTATAATGGATTTGGTGCTGAAGCATACATGAGTTGGGAAGTTGCGATTGATAAAATTTTTTCTCATCGTCATATGTGTGATAAACGAAAGATTAGGAATGTTGCTAGTGTCTTGACTTCTCATGCTTTAATATGGTGGCAAAATTTAATAACGTCTTCACATGATAGATTGCCTCAAACTTGGAACGATATGAAAATGCTTATGCGAGAGAAATTTGTTTCTCCATCTCAGAATTTTGCTTACAAAAATAAAGTGTGCCATTTAGAGAAGCAACCCCTTGTTGTCCCTTCTTCAGTGACTAACCTTTTGCAGGTTAATGAGAGTACTTTGGTACAACGAGTGCTAAGTTCTCAAATGGAGAATGCGGAGCAAAATCAATGCCACAATTTGTTCCAATCAAGGTTTTTGGTTATGAATCGAGCATGCCGTGTTATCATTGATAGAGAGAGCTGTAGCAACTTGGCAAGTTCAGATATGGTCGAGAAGCTTGGATTGCCGACGCAACCGCATCCTCGGCCTTATTACATCCGGTGGTTCAATTCTTGTGGTAAGTTGAAGGTAAGTAAAATTATGAAAGTGGAGTTTTCAGTAGGCAATTATCATGATAGTGCCATATTCGATGTTGTTCCAATGCAAGCATGTTCTCTACTTTTGGATAAACCTTGGGATTATGATAGAGATGTTGTGCACTATGGTAGAACCAACACGTACACTTTCACACATAATGGCAAGAAATTTAAGTTGCTACCTATGTCCCCTGCTGAAATTTTGAAAGATGATCTTGAGAGGGAAAAGATTAAAAACCATGAGGTTTTGAGAAATAAATATAATAATACTAATGTTTTGATGCCTTTACCTAAACCTGAGTTATTGCAAAACGAACATATTGCATTGGGCACTGATATTTTGTAGGTATCTGAGAAGAGCCAGGGTAATGAGGAAAAGAAGAGAGATATAGAGAAAGATCCACCTGTTGTTCTATGCATGTTTCAAGATGTTTTAATTAAGAGTGCACCTACAGTTTTTGAAAATAAGAACAAAGGTAATAGAAATGGTGCTACATTCACTCAAGGTATGGACAATTCTGATGTGCTACATATGTCCACTAATCATGTTAGTTTAGAGCAATCACCAGTGGAATCGTGTGTTAAATTACCTTTGTCACATGATGATTTGGTTCTTATTTCTTATGATCAAGAAAAGTTGTGCAATGCTTCACTTATATCCATACCATAACTAGTGAATGAACATGTTAGTAATGTTGTTGAACCACCATGTGCTGATTTTAGACGTGTTGTTCACATTGCTAGCGAGAATGAAGAGCTTAGATTGCTATCTTTTTTAAATACTTGGGGCTATATTCAATTTGATGATCTTTGTCCACTCGATTGTTTAGAGAAGAAATTATTTGCTAGATCTGATTTGCCATGTCCTTCTCATGTGAATTTTCATGTTATTGGCAATTATGATAATAAAGGAGAATATAATGTGCATAGAGTATACATTTGTTCGAATTTTAATATACGTCCTTTTCATAATGACATGTCTTGTCTAGAGGACCGCATGAGTATAAATAATTCTCTATCTAGTTCCTCTAGTTGTTTAAATGAGTTGCAGGTTGGTTTGCAAGAAGGGGAGTGTTGTGAGCTGCACGACACTACAAAGTGTTCTCCGTGTTTAAAAATTTCAGAATCCAACCATATGTACAACACAATCTCATCATATGTTGTGAAAGATAAAGATATGCTCTTCAGGCTTAATGACAAGGTGAAACCGTGGATGGTTTTCAATCAAGAAGGGAAGGATGATGAGGACATCACTAGCTCGGATATGATCATAGCTACCTTATGTATTCATCAACAAAGGGTAGATGCTTTCTATGTAAGATTTATGCGTTATATATTTGAACAGCCGTTACTACACCATGAGTTTTGTGTGTTCTCGTTTGCAGAGATACTTGCTTGGGTGAAGGGAAAGAGACCGAGCGCAAGAAACGCATGGATGATCAAAGAAGTTGATTGGGGACCAAACCAAGACCTTATCCAAGTCCACTCCTACATCACCATGTCAATTTTGGTCCATAGAAGGCAAGAGATGAAGTTCTGCACGTTTTGGATTCGGATTCGGACCTCCTAACAGTATCAATTTCAAACGGACCTAGTCGCTGATCCAGAAGGACTTTCGGGGCCCATAAGTACCTGTTGGAAAGCTTATGAAGTCTACTTTTAGATGGTTTTGGTCCCATGTCAAAATTCCTCCTGAGCTGTCCGAAAACGTTGAAACAAGACACATACCTCTTCCAGTCCGAGTCTGTTTTGGACCTTGGGCGTTGTATTTGTGTCGTGGGCTAAACCCATGAGGAGTGCGCCCCTCATAGGGAAAATCCTAACCCTAGGATGTCCTAACTCATATATATTCACTAGCCACCGCCGTTTAGAGGTGGGTTTTGCTTAGATTATTCTGCCATTGCAGTTTCACCGTCTAGATCGGTTTGTAGAACCCCAACTTCGTGTGCTAAACATTCATCTGTAATTCAGATTGCGTTCTTCCTTGTTCTTGTGAGTTTCTTCAATTGCTTACAGGGATAAAACCTTCGTGGTGAGGTCGACTACGTGAGAGCGTGGTTGATAACAACTAGATGTGTGGGTGTCGCTGTTACGAGGTGACGATCGCTGATCGGAAGCCTCAAAACGAGAACGTCTTCACGTCGCCAAATCAAATCTATCGCAAGATCAGGCACCCAGGCGCATCAATGGCAGCGGCGGTTGAGCTTGGAGACGGCCGAGGCGATGGCATGCCGAATGGCCTAGCGGCGACCAAACAGAGGCGGCGGTGCAAGGCGGTGCCGGTAGGCCTCGGTGGCGGAACAACAACGAAAGGAGAGGGGAAATGGAGGGCTTGGGATGGGGAAGTGATTCCCACCTTCAATTTGGAGTGAGGGAGAATGGAGGCGATGAATTTTGGAGTTCTTCTCTGGCGACCGAGCTAGGGCTCTGGCCCTGTTTATCTCCAGCAATGGTGAACAGCGTGGTTGGGACCGGGGCGACTTCGGGCAGGGCTTGAGGGAAGGATTGCGGCTCTGCTTTGTGTTGCCAGTGTCTGACAAGACACGGCGTAGTGGGAGATAGAAGGGAGAGACAGAGAGCAGCAGCGGC
Source organism: Oryza meyeriana var. granulata (assembly GCA_003991445.1). Taxonomy (NCBI): domain Eukaryota; kingdom Viridiplantae; phylum Streptophyta; class Magnoliopsida; order Poales; family Poaceae; genus Oryza; species Oryza meyeriana. Next base: position 39,382 of record RYFJ01000032.1, on the reverse strand, counting down.
TGGCTGTGGCCAGGCTCAAGGGGATGAGCTCAAGCTAGGGCTAAGCTAGCTCGGTTGTCTTGTTAGTGAGCTGGTGAGCGACGCGTGGGTAGTGATGCAGCAGAAAGCAGCTGTGTGGCGAGGAGAGACATCGACAGAGCAAGGCTCTGCCTTGCGTGGCAAAGCAGGGAAGGAGATGGGAGGCGGTGGAGGTTGAGCTGGCCCAAGCTGGCTAGCCAGTGGAAGAGGGACAAAGAATAATAAGGAAAATGAAAAAGAAAACGGGCCGGGTCGAGGAAAAACAGAACAGAACAGAGAGAAAAATGGGTCAGAAGAATGGGCCAATGACCCGACAGTAAAGCGGACTCCTCCGCAAGAATCTAGGATGGACAAATGGATGGATGGATGGATGAATTTGCACTTTCAAAGAAAAAACCAAAGAAAACAAAAGAAAGACGAACGACGAATGAAGAACGACATTTTTAAAATTAAACGAAACAGAAACTCGACGTGAGTTTTTGAAATTCACAAGAAAAGAAAAACGGTTTTAAAATTTAGTCATTTTTAGGGCTGTTACAATAATACATTTTGTAATGCGTTTCTAGAAATTACTTAAAAGCTTAAAGAGAAACCTTAATAAAAATTTCTATGAAATTTCAATATAAAAATGGGCTAGATAAAATTTTATTACATATTTCACTTGTTCTTTGAGTCCTTGGATTTTTCTGGGAATTAATTGAGCAAGGAAGGTATTTTTAATAAATGAAATAGCATTTCAGTGAATAATTAAAATAGAAAACGTTTTGAAAATCCCCTCTTGGTCACTAGGCTGATTTTTGCCTAGTGCCTTCCCTCTCCCCTCTTTCCCGCGCCGGCCTAGAGGCCCAACTGCAGCCTGCTTTCCTCTCTCCCTCTCTCTCTCTTTCTTCCGCCAATAGGTGGTCCCCACCTGTCAGGGTCATCCCCAACCTCCAGACAGAGGCCGTGTCCGAGCCGCCACCGTGCCCACATGAAATCTGGCCTTTCCACCTGATCTCTTTCCAAATTGGTTGAGGGGATTTCCTTCCCTTAATCTCCTCCACCTTTCCCCTCAAAAACCGGAGCAAAATCGGCATCGTATCAAGCTCGGACTTGAGCTCTTCACAGAAACCACCGGCCCTAAGTTGATCGCCGCCCTAGCCACCGTGTCTGCCTTAGTCTCGCCTATCCCGGGGCCATATAAAGTGCCCCATCCCCTCCTCTTTCCGCCGCTGTCTTTGCCCTAGCCCGCCGCCTCGCGAAAATCCCTAGCACGGGAAGCTTTCAGTGTCGCCACCACCGTCGTCTCCAGCCGTGCCATGCCACCACTTGAGTCACTGCCGATCTTCACCGCCGCCACCGCTGTGTTCACCCGGAGGTGCCGCGTCTCGTCCACCGGTCCGTGGGCACCGTCCTCACCAGAGATCTGAAGCCGCCACTCTTCATCCTCATCGCCGGTGGTCATCTGTCGTCATCCTCTGCCGCGTCACCCCTTGGTGGGTTCGTCTCATTGCGCTTGACCTCTTGGTGCCTTGCGTTCTCACCGCCATGCCTCGGAACACTGGCAAGCCTCACCGTCCGTGCCGCCGTTGCCGCCGACTGGTCCATGTCAGCTGCCTCATCACCCCTCTGTCCTATGTGGCCGCCAGCTAGGCGCCATGTGGCAGCCATCCGTGAGCCCAGATCGGGATCAATCTTGGCCATCCGATCCCAATCCACTATTTATCTTTAATCTCGGTCATTGATTCCCGTAGACCGTCTCGATGAAACCGGTCTATGATAGACCGAGAGTGTCTCCAGACTGTTGCGCTGCTGGCATGCTGTAGCGGTGATCATTGTGTTGATCCTTGCAATAGTCGGGGTAGCATGGTGGTCGAGCCCGAATTGCAAGGGTCTAGTAGTGTAACAGCAGCCACGATATTCTGCTAAGGGGTCACAAAGACGTTGTGGTAGCCCACTTGGGTTTGGAGGATCTCTTGTTGAGCAGTCTGCCCTGCCTTGCGCAAATTGTCGTTGCGGGCATCGCGCTCAGCTTGCAGGCATCGTGTGTCCTCCTCCTATTGCTCACGCAGTCAGCAGGCTTCCTCTTCCTGCTGGTCGCATAGTCGGCGCACGTCTTTCCCTGGGGTGATCCCATTGATGCCATGAACACTTCGCGTGGTGGAGAGAAGCTTCCTGAGCTGTTGTCCTACTGTGAGTCGGAGTCGGAGTAGTTCAGGGGGCTGATCACAACTCCAACCTCCCTAGATCCGATCTCGAGCGGCTCTGGGCCATATCCGAGTTGAATTCTAGGGAAATGAATCTGCCGCATCAGAGTTATAATGAAGATATCCACGGCATTGCTGAGTCTGAACGGGACATTGACGATCTCCTCGTCCCCTAGCCCGACCTCGGCTGGCTCAAGGCCGAGTCCGAGTCGAACACTGGAAAAAAGAGTTTGTCGATGCTTTGCACCGGCAATAAAACTATGGGGCTACTCGGCGAAGGTGAATTCGGTGGATTGCAGAGGAACACAGAAGATTTATACTGGTTCAGGTCCTCGATGAGAGGTAATACCCTACGTCCAGTTGAGGTGTTATTCCTCTGAGGTGTTTGATGATCGATGATCTTGTTGTCCCTGCCCTGAGAGGCGCCCTGCCTCCCTTTATATACTAGGGGACAGGGGTACATGATAAGGATCCCAGCCGGATACGGCCAAGGGATATCCTTCTTAGAGATAGAGACCTATCCGACTAAGACTAAGCTTTCTTGTTATACAAGGTAAAGCCTGTCGGGTGCTATCTTATCTCTAATTACATGGTTTGGCCCATCCTCTATCTGAGTGGCCCATATACTGGTAATGAGATACCCGGGGCCCATGGCCTCCACAGTAGCCCCTGAGACCTTCATAGTTGAGTCACAGCTGATGCCAAGTGCTCATCCTCCACGGTGAAGATTGCTCGAGTGCAGTGCTCCTGAGTACCCTTTGTCCGAGTAAGTCTTCTTCAGAGTCCTGCTTCATATCAGCTGGCAACGAGGTTATGAAGGGCTTCATAAAGATATATGAATAGTGTGAGCCGAATAGGCGCACCTATTAGGTGTAGCCCCCGACTTTGTGCTTAATTGTGAAGACAATTAAACATAAAGTCAAAGATCTTTAACCTGGAAGTCTTTCCCGAGTAGATTACTATCGGTATATGAGACTCTTCGGTATCATGTCAACCAGAATAAACTTTATAGTCTTGCCGAGTAGGAGACTACTTGTATGTAGGACTCTTCAACTTCATGTCAGTCGGAATATGTGTTTATAGTCTTGCCGAGTAGGAAGCTACTCGTATATGGGACTCTTCAGCGTCATGTCAGCTAGAAAAAAGTGGTTTATAGTCTTTTCCGAGTGGCATCCCACCCAGAAGTTAGACTCCTCCGCGTCATGTCAGCAGGAAAAGATATTTATAGTCTCTCCCGAGTAGTGCACTACTCAAAAGTTAGACTCTTCCGCATCATGTCAGCGGGTAAAATGTCGCTCATGGCAACTGATGGCCACGCATGTAGGCCGAGTACCACTGTATGAAAATAAATCCACGGCGTGGTCAGGTGTACCCGAGAAAGATACCTGCATCTCCAATTTTAATGAAGACCAGCTTGTGATCCTTGTAAGGATATATCCTCAAGGCCTGGTGGATAAAACAGATACCCAAACATATATGTTTAGCAATAAGGCTCTCATGAAGCGTATCTGTTTACATCATCGGCTCCTGTTAGTAGCACCAGCATTATAATTTCAACTCAGCCTGCGAGCGGCCCACATGGAGCATGCTACTGTAGGAACTCATATCTTAATGGCCCAGTGCTGACTGTGTAGTCCCAAGGCCATCTAGTCGGCATCGGCTCTATAAAACCGGGGAGAGAGAAAAAGATTCCTTCATCTTCCCAAAATCAGCCAATCGCTTCGTCTTCCTCCTTCGCGCCCAACTTTTTGCCTCCCGCCCGGCTAGGGTTAGCTGCTGCTATTCCCCACCCGAACTCGGGCGATTCCAATCCTCTCCGTTTGTTCCAATCCCCCGATTTGCTTTTCCCCAAATCTCACCACCTCCAGTCATGCCGAAGGCTTCGGATCTTGCGGGTGCGCCGGGGAGTTCTTGGCCGATTTCAGATTGCGGCTCGGTGAAGCTGAAGCGGCTGGAGAGCGAACTGAAGTTGCCCAGCCAAGAGGTGATTCGCTGGCGGTCGGCTAGGGATGAGTCGAGCCCAAATCCCCGACCTGGTGAAACGGTAGTTTTCGCCTCATTTTTTGATCGAGGCTTGTGCCTTCCGTCTTCTGATTTCTTCCGCCGCATCCTTGACTTCTATGGGCTGGAGTTGGTGCATTTGAACCCCAACTCGATTCTTCAGATCTCCATCTTTGTCACTCTGTGCGAGTGCTATTTGGGTGTGGAACCCCATTTCAACTTCTTTAGGCATTTGTTCCATATTAAACCCCAGCCCTCCAAAAATAACATCAGCGTGATTGGGGGGGCTGGTCTTCAGTTGAGGAGTGATAAGAAAAAGTCATATCTTGATCTTCCCTTGAAATCCTCCTTGAAGGGTTGGCACAGGGAGTGGTTTTATTGCGCCGATCTGGCTCCCTCTTTGCGGCCATTCACCGGCTCACCGCCGGTAGTTTTGCCGAATTGGTCGGCGGACCCGACCTATGAAGAGATGGGTCAAGTGCATCAACTACTGACGAAGCTGGATAACTTCAAGAAGGCCGGCCTGACTGGTCCCTGGGTGGCTAGGCGGTTCCTGACTCGGCGCTTCCAGCCCCTGAAGCTGAGGAGCGCGTTTGGCTGGGATTACCAGGGAAGAGACGACCCTGACCGAGTCAGTCGGGAGTCGGCCAATGAGCAAAAGGTGACAGAGACCTTGTTCGGATACTTCTCCAGTGGGGTAATTGAGACCAAAGACAAGAAGAGACGCATTGCGTCTTACAGGCGCAGCTGGCCCCAGTCCGAGGTAACATCCGTCTTTCCTTTGTAGCGCATGCCTGCGGACATGGATGTCTGATTCCCCAGCAATATATGACGTATCTTGTTGAATCTCTTGTAGTGGTGCGTGGAGTTCGATGAAGACTCCCGCCCATTGTCGGCCGTCGCGTCGAAGAAGAGGCCGAGGAGTCCCTCTGCTGCCCAACCCGACTACAAGAGAGCGGGGAAGAAGCCCGTTTTGTATCGGGGCGAGGGGGCCATGACGCTGCGCGCCGTGGCAGGAAGCCTGAAAATAAAGGACGCCGTCACCGCGGCGCCCAGGCGATCAAGTCCCAGGTTGAGACCTGCGGGTTTGAGCCCAACGTTGTCGAGCTCGGTCACAGCGCCACCAAGGGGCCGGCTAGAGCAGACACCGCCAGGGGTGGAGGCGCCCAAGCCGACCGCACCGGAATCGGAGCCGACTCAGGTTGATGCACCGCTGCCGACTGTGACGCCGACCGGGCCGACTACCGGAGCTAGCGCTCTGCCGGGGACCGGGTCGCCCGGCAGGAAGCTGAAGTTCTCCAAGAGGTGCGCTGCTCCGGGTCTTCTGAAATTCTTGCATGTTGGAGTAGTGTCTTGATGCCTTGTTTCGTTGTGCAGGAAGCGGGCCGATATCGATCTCAAGGAGATCAATCCGACCGCTCCCCTTGAAGAGCCTGCCCCAGCCGAGCCGGCGGCCACGAACACACCCGCTAAGCCGATGGCCAGCCCGGTTGCGGAGACCGAGTTGGTCCCGACTGCAGGGTCGCCGCCGCCACCCGACCAAGAGGCGGCTGCTGAGGTTGAGGCCCCAGCCCCTGAAGTGTCGCCCGTTGCGGAGGCCGCCGCCGGAGCCCCCGAGCTGGTCCCTGAGGCCGCGGGGGACGGCGGTGCGGAGGCCGGGACCCCGTCGCCGTTGTGGTCGTCGTCGTCGTCGTCGCCGCCGCCAGAGATCCCACACCTGCCTCGGATCGAAGCTCCTCCACGTGTGATGCCCCGGACGTTCACATGGACGGCTCCTGACGGGACTGTGAAGAGCTTCAGGCTTGATGAAGTCGTCGCGAGGAGGGAACGCGAAAGCTTGCTTCGTGCCGCTATCAGCGGGTCCAAGGGAGTTGGGGTATGGTTCTCATGGTAGAGTCTTGGCAATCTTCTCGTTTTGATGTCTGACTCTGTCCTTGATTTGTCTCTTATCCTGAGCAGAAGCTTGTCGACCGCAATGAGGCGATGACAGAAATCTTGGTCGAGGTGACTCCCCACCTCGCAGAATTGGAGCAGCTCCGGGCATTGAAGGTCGAGATGGAGGAGCGTCATGCGGGGAGGGAGGCCTGGCTGAAGAGTGGCGCCGACCAGCTCAGGGAAGAGACTTGGGCCCTAGCCGGAAAGATCAGAGGTAAAATCCCCGAATATATCTTCCCGACCGAACCGTCGATGTATTCATCCAGCTGCACTGTTCCCGACTGCCCAGTTATGTCGTGGCTGCACGGTTGAGCTCTTGGCTAATCTATCGTGCAGCCCTCGAAGCAGAGTTGAACACCCGAACAGAGAGGGAGTGGCAGCTGAAGGAGGCCAAAGAAGCCAGGGCCGAGCTTGAGAAGGTCAAGGCCGACCTGACAAAGGCCAACACCGAGCTTGACTAGGAGAAGGCCGAGTTGAAGGAGGCCGTCGTCAAGCTCGGTAAGGAAAAAGCTGAACTAGAGAAGACCGTGGCCGGGTTGGAGGCTGTCGATGCTTTGCACCGGCAATAATACTATGGGGCTACTCGGTGACCTGGAATTCGGTGGATTGCAGAGGAACACGGGAGAATTATACTGGTTCAGGCCCTCGATGTGAGGTAATACCCTACGTCCAGTTGAGGTGTTATTCCTCTGAGGTGGTTTTGCGATCAATGATCTTGCGTGCCCTCATGGGGCGCCCTGCCTCCCTTTATATACTAGGGGACAGGGGTACATGGTAAGGATCCCAGTCGGATACGACCAAGGGACTTCCTTCTTAGAGATAGAATCCTATCCGACTAAGGCTAGGTTTCCTTATCGTACAAGGCACAGCCTGCCGGGTGCTATCTTATCTCTAATTACATGATCTGGCCCATCCTCTATCCGAGTGGCCCATGTGCTGGCAATGAGGTACCCGGGGCCCATGGCTCCCACAGTAGCCCCTGAGACCTTCATAGTTAAGTCACAGCTGATGCCGAGTGCTCATCCTCCACGGTGAAGGTTACCCGAGTGCGATGCTCCCAAGTACTCTTTGTCCGAGTAAGTCTTCCCGAGTCCTGCTTCATGTCAGCTGGTAGCGAGGCTATGAAGGGCTTCATGTAGATATATGAATAGCGTGCGCCGAATAGGCGCACCTATTAGGTGTAGCCCCCGACTTTGTGCTTAATTGTGAAGACAATTAAACATAAAGTCAAAGATCTTTAACCTGGAAGTCTTTCCCGAGTAGATTACTACTGGTATATGAGACTCTTCGGTATCATGTCAACCGGAATATAGTTTATAGTCTTGCCGAGTAGGAGACTACTCGTATATAGGACTCTTTGACTTCATGTCAGTCGGAATATGAGTTTATAGTCTTTTCCGAGTGGCGTCCCACTCAAAAGCTAGACTCTTCCGCATCATGTCAGCGGGAATAGATATTTATAGTCTCTCCCGAGTAGTGCACTACTCGAAAGTTAGACTCTTCAGCGTCATGTCGGCTGGAATAATGTTGCTCATGGCAACTGATGGCCACGCATGTAGGCCGAGTACCACTTTATGAAAATAAATCCATTACGTGGTCAGGTGTTCCCGAGAAAGATACCTGCATCTCCAATTTTAATGAAGACCAGCTTGTGATCCTTGTAAGGATATATCCTCGAGACCTGGTGGATAAAACAGATACCCAAACATATATGTTTAGCAGTAAGGCTTTCATGAAGCATATCTATTTACCTCATCGACTCCTGTGGGTAGCACCAGCGCTATAATTTCAACTCAGCCTACGGGCGGCCCACATGGAGCATGCTACTGTAGGAACTCATATCTTGTCGGCCCAATACCGACTGTGCAGGCCTGGGCCCATCTAGTCGGTACAGGCTATAAAAGGATGGGGAGAGAGAAAAAGATTCCGTCGTCTTCCCCAGAGCAGCCAATCTCTTCGTCTTCCACCTTCACGCCTAGCTTTTCGCCTCCCGCCCGGCTAGAGTTAGCAGCAGCCGTTCCCCACCCGGACTCGGGCGATTTCAATCCTCTTCGTTTATTCCAAGCCCCCGATTTGCTTTCCCCCAAATCTCACCACCTCCAATCATGCCGAAGGCGACGAATCCTGCGGGTGCGCCAGGGAGTTCTTGGCCAATCTCGGATTGCGGCTCGGTGAAGCTGAGACGGCTGGAGAGCGAGCTGAAGTTGCCCAGCCAAGAAGTGATCCGTTGGTGGTCGGCGAGGGATGAGTCGAGCCCCAACCCCCGGCCTGGTGAAACGGTAGCTTTCGCCTCTTTCTTTGATCGGGGCTTGTGTCTTCCGTCGTCTGATTTCTTCCGCCGCATCCTTGATTTCTACGGGCTGGAGTTGGTGCATTTAAATCCCAACTCGATCCTTCAGATCTCCATATTCGTTACTCTTTGCGAGTGCTTTCTGGGTGTTGAGCCCCATTTCATCCTCTTCCAACACTTGTTCCATGTCAAGCCCCAGCCTTCCAAGAGTAATATCAGTGTGATTGGGGGGGCTGGTCTTCAACTAAGGAGTGATGGGAAGAAAACGTATATCGATTTGCCCTTGAAATCTTCTCTGAAGGGCTGGCACAAGGAGTGGTTTTACTGCGCCGATCTAGCTCCTTCCTTGCGCCCGTTTATTGGTATGCCGCCGGCGGTGTTGCCAAGCTGGTCCTCGGAGCCAACCTTTGAAGAACTGGGCCAGGCACATATATTGCTGACGAAGATAGATGACCTCAAGAGGGCCGGCTTGACGGGGCCCTGGGTGGCTCGTCGTTTCCTGACGAGGCGCGTCCAGCCGCTGAAGTTGAGAAGCGCCTTCGGCTGGGCCTTCAAAGGTAAACACGATCCCGACCGGGTGAGCAGCGAGACGGCTGACAAGGGGGTAGTGACCGATACCTTGTTTGGCTACTTCTCCGAAGGGGTGGTTGCCACCGAAGATGATAACCGCCGAGTTGCTGCCTATAGCTTCATCCGGCCGCGGACCAAGGTAACCTTCTACCTTCTTCCGTGGTGAACGCCTGTGGAACGGTGATTGTTCAACCTTGCGTGATGGTATCTTGTTGACTTGCTTGTAGTGGCATGAGGAATTTGATGAAGACTCTCGTCCATTGTCGGCGGTCGCGTTGAAGAAGAGTGCGAGGAGTCCCTCTGCTGCCCAACCCGACTCCAAGAGAGCGGGGAAGAAGCCGATTTTATATCGGGGCGAGGGGGCCATGACAGCGCGCGCCGTGAGCGGCAGCTTGAAGATAAAGGACACCGCTGCCACAACGCCCACGCGGTCGAGTCCTAGGCTGAGATCAGCAAGCTTGGGCCCAACGTTGTCGTTCTCAGCAACAGCGCCACCAAGGGGCTGACCAGAGCAGAGGCCGATCGGGGCAAAGGAACCCGAACCAACCATTCCAGAGTCGGGGCCAGCTCGTGCTGATACGCCTCTGCCATCGATGACGCCGACCGGGGCAACTGCCGATGCTAGCGCTTCGCCGGGGGGCGGGCAGGCTGGCAGGAAGCTGAGGTTCTCCAAGAGGTGCGCTACTCCAGGTCTTCTGTAGTCGTTGTATGTTAGAATACAGTCCTGATGTCTTGCTTCGTCGTGCAGGAAGCGGGCCGATATCAACCTCAAAAAGGTTGACCCATCTGCTCCACTTGATGAGTCCGCCCCAGCCGAGCCAGCGGCAGCGAACACACCTGTTGAGCCGGCGGCCAGCCCGGTTGCTGAGACCGAGGTGGCTCCGACTACAGGGCCACTACCGCCACTCGACCAAGAGGTGGCTGTTGAAACTGAGGCCCCAGCCCCCGAGGCACCGTACGTCGCGGAAGCGGGGGACGGAACCCCCGAGCCGGTCCCCGATGTTGTAGGGGAAGGCGGTGCCGAGGCCAGGACCCCGTCGCCATCGTGGTTATCGTCATCGCCATCGTCGCCGTTGCCGCCGCCGCCGGAGATCCCACATTTGCCTCGGATTGAAGCTCCCCCACGTGTGATGCCCCGGACCTTCACGTGGACCACTCGCGACGGCACTATGAAAAGCTTCAGGCTCGATGAAGCCGTTGCAAGGAGAGAGCGCGAGAGCCTGCTTCGTGCCGCCATCAACGGGTCCCAAGGGGTCGCGATATGATTCTTGTAGTAAAGCTCCAGCAATCTTCTTGTTTTGATGTTTGACTCTGTCGTTGGTTTGTTCCTTGTCCCGAGCAGAAGCTAGTCGACCGCAACGAGGCGATGATGGAGATCCTGGTCGAGATGGCTCCCCACCTCACGGAATTGCAACAACTCCGGGCATTGAAGGCCGAGATGGAGGCGCGTCACACGAGGAGGGAGGCCTGGCTGAAGAGCGGCGCTGATCAGCTCAGGGCGGAGACATGGGCCCTAGCCGAGAAGATCAGAGGTAAAATCCTCGAGTATATCTTCCCGACTGAACCGTTGATGTATTCATCCAGCCACGTCGATTCCGACTGCTCGGTGGTGTCATGACTGCACGGTTGAGCTCATGGCTAATCTATGGTGCAGACCTCGAAGCGGAGTTAAAGACCCGAGCGGAGAGGGAGTCGCAGCTGAAGGAGGCCGAAGAAGCCAAGGCCGAGCTTGAAAGGGCCAAGGCCGACCTGACAAAGGCCAACACCGAGCTTGACCGGGAGAAGTCCGAGTTGGAGAAGGCCGTCGTCAAGCTCGGTAAGGAGAAGGCCGAACTGGAGAAGACCGTGGCCGGGTGGGAGGCCGACTACGAAAGTAAGTCCTCAACCCGACTGTGATCTCAGCCAATCCATTAGTCACCCTGTGTGTAGCCGAATCTGACAAGCTTACTTGCCGGCCGATCTGGGCAGGCATGAGAGCCAACGTCCAGGCCCAGTACCGGTTCTACACGGAGGAGATAAGGTCAATCAGGGAGTCACGGGAGGCCCTCGTCGGGTCCGTGAAAGGGCTCCTTGACCTTGTAGATCCCCGCCTAGTGGGGACCAGCTGTAGCAGAATTCCTCAAATAATGGGGCGTCTCGAGGACGCGCCGAGTGCCCTAAAAAGGTACTCAGACGAGCGGGTTGCCGCCGGCGTGGCCCAGACCCTAGCAATGACCAAGTCCATCTACCCGAGGGCGGACATTGAGGCCATCGGGGAGGGATTTTCCGAGGAGACGACGCCCGAGAAAGCGCTGGAGCTGATCTCACAGGCGAAGCCGACTGCTGAAGCGATTACCCGAAACCTAGGTCTGTAAAGGCATTACATTTTGTAGTCGATATATATATATGCTTTCATATACGATCATGTGTAAATATATGTGTCGTGCTGCCAAGCTTATTATTCGGTTGTCATTAGCTTTACCCGACAATGTAGCATGCACCGAGTTAGTCCGATAGAACTTGATAAAAAACGTTCGGAGTAAGATGCTATACTCGGGCGAACGCATCAGTCGTGGCGAGGCTTCATAACCGGGGTGAAATAAGCTTGGATGTTATTGACAAAACACATATATACATGCAGCCCCCGACTCACTACTCGGTTGGAACAAGCGGCATAGTGGGTCAGAAAAACTGTATACATGGAAAATGTAAAACTCAGGTATAGAAAGGACGTAGCTGTTCTATGTTCCATGAGTTGGTGATGAGGACGCCGTCTTTGGTCTTCAGTCGGTAGGCGCCTGGCCGCGTGACCTCGGCTACAATGAACGGCCCTTCCCAGATGGGGGATAATTTGTGCCTGTCCTTGGTGGTTTGTATCTTCCTTAGAACGAGATCCCCAACCGAAAAGGCGCGGCCACGGACATTGCGATTGTGGTAGCGACGCAAGCCTTGAAGATACCTTGCCGACTGAATTGTTGCGGCGTCTCTTGCTTCTTCCAGCTGATCTAATTCGATCAGTCGGGTGTTGTTGGAATCATCTTCGGAGTAAGCCCGGACTCGCGGGGAGCCGAACTGTATCTCTGTCGGTAGCATGGCCTCGGTACCGTAGACCAGGAAGAAAGGGGATTGCCCTGTTGACCGACTAACTGTGGTTCTGAGAGACCAGAGAACGGATGGGAGTTCTTGTACCTACCGACCCGCATATGGTTGTAGTCGGTCGAATATCCTGGCCTTGATGCCTTGTAAGACCATGCCGTTGGCTCGCTCAACCTGCCCGTTGCTCCGCGGGTGTGCCACAGATGCATAGCAGATCTTGATGCCGAATTCGTCGCAGAAATCTTGGAATAGGCCCACCGCGAACTGAGTGCCATTGTCGGTTATGATGCGGTTAGGGACCCCAAACCGGTATAGTATACTCAGGATGAAGTCCTTTGCTCGTGCCGCTGTGATTGTTGCAACGGGTTTAGTCTCAATCCACTTGGTGAATTTATCCACTGCGACGAATAGATGCGTGAACCCTCCTGGCGCTTTCTTGAATGGCCCGACCATGTCGAGCCCCCATACTGCGAATGGCCAGGAAATAGGGATAGTCTGGAGTTCCTGGGCGGGGAGATTTGTCTGTCTTGCGAAGAACTGGCAACCCTCGCACTTGCGAACGATGTCTTTGGCGTCTGTGACTGCGGTGGGCCAGAAGAATCCCTGCCGGTAAGCCTTTCCGACTAACGTCCTGGATGCAGCGTGGTTGCCACATATGCCCGAGTGGATTGAATGCAGGATCTGCTTGCCTTCCTCGGTGGTGACACAGCGCATGAGGACACCGGATGCGCTCCTTCGGTACAGGTCTCCTCCGACTAGCAGGAAGCTTTTGCTTCGACGCTTGATCTGCTCGGCTTGACTGCGATCTTCTGGGAGTTCATCGTCCAGGAGGAATTTGACAACAGGACTCCTCCAGTCTTGGCATATGTGCAGCACTTCGTCGGTAGCCGGGGTAGGCTCGCCTCCCGACTGCTCTTGTGCTGGTTTCTTCTTGACTGATGGCTCCATAAGTTGCTCGACAAAGATTCCAGTCGGAACCTATTCTCGCTTGGATCCCATGTTTGCCAGCTCATCCGCCGCGTCGTTGTATTGACGCAGGACGGGCGTGATTTCCAGCCCGTCGAACTTGTTTTCCAACTTGCGAACCTCCTGACAGTATGCCGCCATTGTGTCGTCGAGACAGGTCCAGTCTTTCATGACTTGGTTGACCACGAGTTGGGAGTCTCCGCGCACAACCAGTCGACGTATGCCGAGTGATATGGCGATGCGGAGCCCGTGAACAAGTGCCTCGTACTCGGCGACGTTGTGGGAAGCCGGGAAGTGGATTTGTAGTACGTACTTCAATTTTTCGCCAGTGGGGGATGTCAGTATGACTCCAGCCCCGGCGCCGCCGATCCGTAGGGAACCGTCGAAGTACATTGTCCAGTATTCTAGCTTTGTTGTTGGTGTTGGGAGTTGAACTTCTGTCCACTCGGCCACAAAGTCGGCTAGAGCTTGAGATTTGATAGCTGTCCGTGGCTGGAAAGTGATGTCGAACACCATCAACTCGAGTGCCCATTTAGCGATCCGGCCAGTGGCCTCGCGATTATGAAGGACATCCCCGAGTGGAAACGCTGTGACCACCGTGACTTGATGTGCTTGAAAGTAGTGCACCAGCTTTCGGACTGTGATGAGTAGGCCGTATAGCAGCTTCTGGACCTGCGGGTATCTTGTTTTGGAGTCGGCAAGGACCTCACTGACAAAATAGATTGGCCGTTGTATTTTCTGAAGATGACCCTGTTCGGATCGCTCCACTACCAGCACCGTGCTGACTACCTGTGTTGTTGCCGCCAGATAAAGCATTAGTGGTTCCTGGGGCAGGGGTGACGCCAGCACAGGGGGTGATGTGAGGAATTCTTTGAAGTCTTCGAAGGCTCGCTGGGCTTCCGGAGTCCATTGAAAGGTGTCCGCCTTTTTGAGGAGCTTGAAGAAAGGCATGCCCCGTTCGCCCAGTCGGGAGATAAACCGGCTAAGTGCCGCCATGCAGCCTGTCAGCTTCTGGACGTCTTTAAGGTTGGTCAGGGGCGCCATGTTCTTGATGGCGTTGACTTTCTCCAGGTTAGCCTCGATGCCGCGGTGCGAGACGATGAAGCCGAGTAACTTCCCAGACGGCACCCCGAAGGCGCACTTGTCCGGGTTCAACTTCATCTTGAATCTTCGAAGGTTTTGGAAGGTTTCTTCCAAGTCGGCAATGAGGTCTTTTCTGGACTTGGACTTGATCACCACATCGTTGACGTAGGCTTCCACGTTGCGCCCGATCTGAGTGTGCAGACACCGCTGAATAGCCCTTTGGTAGGTTGCGCCTGCGTTTTTCAGACCGAACGGCATTGTGATATAGCAATACGCTCCAAACGGCGTGATGAAAGATGTTTTTAAACAGTCTTGTTCCCTCAAGCTAATTTGATGATATCCCGAGTAGCAGTTGAGAAAACTGAGTAGGTCGCACCCCGCCGTGGAGTCAACCACCTGATCTATCCTGGGAAGACCAAATGGGTCCTTGGGGCACGCTTTGTTGAGGTCGGTGTAGTCGACGCACATGCGCCATTTACCGTTTTTCTTCCGGACCAGAACTGGGTTTGCCAGCCAGTCCGGGTGGTAGACTTCCTTGATGAACCCGGCTGCGAGGAGCTTGGTAATTTCCTCCCGGATAGCGTCCTTGCGGTCTTGAGTGAAGCGCCGCAACCGTTGCTTGACGGGCTTGGCGTCTGTCTTGACGTGTAGGGCGTGCTCGATCACCTCCCTTGGTACGCCCGGCATGTCGGACGGTTTCCACGCGAAGATATCTTTGTTGGCTTGGAGGAAGGTGACGAGCGCGTCTTCCTATTTGGGGTCGAGTCCGGTCCCGACTAAGGCAGTCTTGGAGGGGTCGGAAGGGTCCAGGGGGATCTTCTTCGTGTCAGAGTCCGCTGAAATTCCCGACTTCGCTGCTTTTTTCGCCGGAACTGGATCTTGATCGACTTCAGGTGTAGCGGCTTGCCGGATGCTGTCGCGCCCGACTGCCGCTTCTTGTGTTTGAGCCAGTTCGCAGCTCTCCTTGTCGCAGGTGAAGGCTTGCTTAGCGTCGCTGCGGAGGGAGAGGACTCCTGCTGGCCCGGGCATCTTCAGCACCATGTACGTGTAGTGCGGTATCGCCATGAATTTGGCGAGGGCCGGTCGTCCAAGTATCGCGTGATACGCGGTCTCGAAGTCGGCGACCTTGAAGCAGATGTTTTCTGTACGGAAGTTGTCCCGCGTGCCGAAGGTCACCGGCAAGGTTATCTGCCCGAGTGGGGTTGATGACAAGCCGGGAATTATCCCATGGAAGGGCGCGGTGCTCGGCCGTAGTTCTGAACGAGGAATTCTCATGTCGTCCAAAGTCTTGGCGAACAGGATGTTGAGCGCACTGCCTCCGTCGATGAGGATTTTCTTCAGCCTGATATTTCTGACGACCGGGTCCAGGACGAGTGGGTAACGTCCCGGGTGGGAAACCCGATCTGGGTGATCTGCGCGGTTGAAGGTGATGGCCATCTCTGACCAGCGCAGGTATTGGGGGGTATCCGTTGTGGAGACCGCGTTAACGTCCCGCGCTGATAGCTTCTACTTGCGCTTGGATTCATACGCGAGTGGCCCCCCGAAGATGTGGTTGAGTTCGGCTTGGGGGTCCTGGAAATCATCAGCGGGACCCGAGTCTGGCTTGTCCTTGTCCTTGTCAGCGCCAGACGATGAAGCTTGCTCGGAGGCGAACTTCTTGAGCATGTGGCAGTCCTTGGCCGCGTGCCGGCCCTTGGGGTGAAAGGGGCAAGGCCCGCTCATGACTTTCTGATAGTCGTTGTTCCGCTGGGGCCGCGACCGACTGCGCTCCATGTTGGCCACCTTGTTGTCCGACTTCCGCTTGCGGCTGCCAAGCTTGTTCTGAGACGGCTCGTTGTCGGCTTTCGCCTTGCTGTCTCTTTGTCGGGGCTCCTTCTTCTCGTCGAAGGCCTCAGCGACGGCTTCAGCCGAGTCGGCGTATTTGTTGGCCATATCGAAGAGAGTCCGGACAGTGGATGGTGGCTTCCGAGTGAACTTCGCGATGAGCGGGGCGTCTTTTACTCCCTTGCGGAAGGCGGCGATGATGACCTCGTCTTTGATGCTTGGGATTTGATTGCGCTTCTCGGAAAACCTTTTGATGAATTCACGCAGAGACTCGTTCTTTTTCTGATGCAGCTGGTAAAGGTCGTGCTCGGAAGCCGGTCTCTCGTAGGTCCCCTGAAAGTTAGCGATGAACCGCTCCCTGAGTTGTCCCCAGGAACCGATCGACTGCCTTGGGAGGCCTGTCAGCCATGTCCTCGCCGAGTCGGCTAATGCGACTGGGAGGTAGTTAGCCATGGCTCTGCTGTCGCCCCCAGCAGCTTGAACTGCTAGGACGTAAACGGTGAGCCAGGACTCTGGGTTGGTCTTGCCGTCGTACTTTTCGATTCCGGTAGGCTTAAAGCCGACTGGCCAGCGGACGTCCTGTAACTCTCGAGTAAAGGCTGGATGCCTTCGTTATCGTGAGGACTTGGGCTTCGGTTTTGGCGGTGTAGCCGTTCGTAGTGGAGACCGAAGCGCTCGTGTTCATCCTCCAGTCGGCGGCGTTCATCCTCTTCGCGTTCTTCGCGCCAGGCCCTTAGGGTGTGGCGAAGATCGCGTTGTAATCGCATTCGGAGGTCTTGATTGGGTCGGCGGTCGTATTGGTGACGCCGCCGGTTGTCGTAGTTGGTGTTGCCGAGCGTTGTTTGGCGGGACTCTTCGTGCTGCCGGGTGGAGCCGGCCGCCCGACGTCGCGCTGATGCAGATGACTCCGCCGCTGGAGAGCCCGTCCGATGGGTCGGTATGTGAGTGTTGCCTGACTGTTCTTGCTGCTGGCAGGCGGCAGCAGTAATCATCGCCTTGATCTTGGCGATAGTTGGTGTGGCCTGATGATCCAGCCCAAGCTGGAGCGTGTCCAGCAGAGTTGCGGCGGCCACGACGTTCTGTTGTGGCGTGACAAAGACGTCGTGGTCGCCGACTTTGGTTTGGAGGATCTGCTGCTGGGCGGCTCGCCCAGCCTGTCGAAGCCCGTCATTGCGAGCTTGTCGGTTGGCCTCCTCTTGTTGTTGTAGTCGGCGCACTTCCTCTTGCTGATCCTCTTGCAGTCGGTGCACCTCGGAAGGTGGCGTTGAAGCCATGAAGATCTCGCGGGGGAGGAGGAAGCTTGCCAAGGTGGAGTCTGAGTTGGTGCTCGAACCACCATCCGACTTAGTGTCGGACTCCGAGTAGTTTATCGGAGTTAGGATGACTCCAACCTCCCTAGATCCAATCTGAAACGGTTCATGACCATGTCCAAACTGAATCGCTGGAGGTCGGGTCTGCTGCGTGGGTTGTAGATGCACAGCGTCGCCAAATCCGTACGGGAGATTGACGATCTCTCCCCCTCTCGGCCTAACCCGCGCTCGCTCAAGGCCTAGCACGAGTCGAACACCTAAGGAGAGAGTTGTCCCGATGTCCGGTGATGTGAGGGACTGTCATAGTAGATCGTCGAAGGAGATGGCGACGTCCCTGGGGCCGACTGGCGCAACGCCGGCTAGCTCCTCAGCTGGCAAGATCGGATCTGCCTCAGCCAAGGAAAGGTTGCCGAGTTGATCGGCGATGAAATCAAGGCTCCCGAAGGTGATGGTGTCTCCATTGGAGAACTTGTTGCCCTTGACTCCGTTGATGGGATCCATCGAATCTGTTGATGAAGAATTCGCCGGGCCCCTACCTGGCGCGCCAACTGTCGATGCTTTGCACCGGCAATAATACTATGGGGCTACTCGGCGACCTGGAATTCGGTGGATTGCAGAGGAACACGGGAGAATTATACTGGTTCAGGCCCTCGATGTGAGGTAATACCCTACGTCCAGTTGAGGTGTTATTCCTCTGAGGTGGTTTTGCGATCAATGATCTTGCGTGCCCTCATGGGGCGCCCTGCCTCCCTTTATATACTAGGGGACATGGGTACATGGTAAGGATCCCAGTCGGATACGACCAAGGGACTTCCTTCTTAGAGATAGAATCCTATCCGACTAAGGCTAGGTTTCCTTATCTACAAGGCACAGCCTGCCGGGTGTTATCTTATCTCTAATTACATGATCTGGCCCATCCTCTATCCGAGTGGCCCATGTGCTGGCAATGAGGTACCCGGGGCCCATGGCTCCCACAGAGGCCGACTACGAAAGTAAGTCCTCAACCTGACTATGATCTTAGCCAATCCGTTAGTCGTTTCGTCTGTAGCCGAATCTGACAAGTTTACTTGCCGGCGGACCTGGGCAGACATGAGAGCCAATGTCCAGGCCCAGTATCGGTTCTACACAGAGGAGATAAGAGTGATCGGGAGTCACGGGAGGCCCTTGTCGGGTCCATGAAAGGGCTCCTTGACCTCATAGATCCCTGCCCTGTGGGAACCAGTTGCAGCCGGATCCCCCAGATAGAGGCGCATCTTGAGGATGCACCGAGTGCCTTGAAAAAGTACTAGGATGAGCATGTCATTGCCGGTGTGGCCCAGACCCTGGCGATGACCAAGTCCATCTACCCAAGGGCAGACATCAAAGCCATCGGGGAGGGGTTTGCCGAGGAGACGACACCGGAGGAGGCGCTGGAGCTGATTGCCCGGGCGAAGCCGACTACTGAAGTAATTACCTGAGACCTGGGTCTGTAAGGGCAACATGTTATGTAGTCGGTATGTATAACCTTTTGTAAAAAAGCATGTGTAAATATGTGTGCAGTGCCGCCAAGCTTGCTACTCAGTCGTCACTAGCTTTACTTGACCGTGTAGTCTGTGCCGAGTTAGTCTGTCAGAACTTAATAAAAACGTTAAACGTAAGAAGCTATACTTGGGCAAACGTGACAGTCATAGTAAGGCTTCGTAACTGAAGTAAGATAAGCTCGTATGTTATTGACAGAACACATAAATACATGCAGCCCCCGACTCACTACTCGGTTGATACAAGCGGCGTAGTGAGTCAGAAAAGCTGTACACATGAAAATTATAAAACTCAGGTATAGAAAGGACGTAGCTGTTTGATATTCCATGAGTTGCTGATGAGAGCGCCGTCTTTGGTCTTCAGTCGGTAGGCGCCTGGCCGCGTGACCTCGGCAATAATGAACGACCCTTCCCAGGTTGGGGATAATTTGTGCCTGTCTTTGGTGGTTTGTATTTTCCTCAAAACGAGATCCCCGACCAAAAAGGCGCGGCCACAGACATTGCGGTTGTGGTAGCGACGCAGGCCTTGAAGATACCTTGCCGACTGGATTGTTGCGATGTCTCTTGCTTCTTCCAACTGATCTAACTCGACCAGTCGGGTATTGTTTGAGATGTCTTCTGAGTATGCCCGGACTCGCGGAGAGCCGAACTGTAACTCTGTCGGTAGCATAGCCTCGGCACCATAGACCAGGAAGAAAGGGGATTGCCTTGTTGCCCGACTAACCGTGGTTTTGAGAGACCAGAGAACCGATGGGAGTTCTTGTACCCACCGGCCCGCGTATGGCTGTAGTCGGTCAAATATCCTGGCCTTGATGCCTTGTAAGACCATACCGTTGGCTCGTTCGACCTGCCCGTTGCTCCGTGGGTGTGCCACAGATGCATAGCAGATCTTGATGCCGAAATCTTCGCAGAAGTCTTGGAATACGCCGCCCGCGAACTGAGTACCGTTGTCGGTGATGATGCGGTTAGGGACCCCGAACCGGTATAGTATACTCATGATGAAGTCCTTTTCTCGTGCCGCTGTAATTGTTGCAACGGGTTTAGCCTCAATCCACTTGGTGAATTTATCCACCGCGACGAATAAATGTGTAAACCCTCCTGGCGCTTTCTTGAAAGGGCTGACCATGTCGAGCCCCCATACTACGAATGGCCAGGAAATTGGGATAGTTTGGAGTTCCTGGGCTAGGAGATTTGTTTGTCTTGCATAGAACTGGCAACCCTCGCATTTGAGAACGATGTCCTTGGCGTCTGTTACTGCTGTGGGCCAGAAAAATCCCTGCCGGTAAGCCTTTCCGACTAACGTCCTGGATGCGGCATGGTTGCCACATATGCCCGAGTGGATCGAATGCAGAATCTGCTTGCCTTCCTCGGTGGTGACGCAGGCATGAGGACACTAGATGCGCTCCTTCGGTACATGTCTTCTCCGACTAGTAGGAAGCTTTTGCTTCGATGCTTGATCTACTCGGCTTGACTGCGATCTTCTGGGAGTTCATCGTCCAGGAGGAATTTGACAACAGGAGTCCTCCAGTCTTGACATATGTGCAGCACCTCATCTGTGGCCGGGGTAAGCTCACCTCCCGACTGCTCTGGTGCCGGTTTCTTCTTGACTGATGGCTCCATAAGTTGCTCGACAAAGATTCCAGTCGGAACTGCTTCTCGCTTGGATCCCATGTTTGCCAGCTCGTTTGCTGCGTCGTTGTATTGACGTAGGACATGTATGATTTCCAGCCCGTCGAACTTGTTTTCCAGAGGGGTCGGAAAGGTCCAAGGGGATCTTCTTCATGTCAGAGTCCGCTGAAATTCCCGACTTCGCTGCTTTTTTCGCCGGAACTTGATCCTACTCGACTTCTGTTGTGACGGCTTGCCGAATGCTATGGTGCCCGACTGCCGCCTTTTGTGATTGAGCCATTTCGTAGCTCTCCTTGTCGCAGGTGAAGGCTTGCTTGATGTCGCTGCGGAGGGAGAGGACTCCTGCTGGCCCGGGCATCTTCAGCACCATGTATGTATAGTGCGGTATCGCCATGAATTTGGCGAGTGCCGGTCGTCCGAGTATCGCGTGGTACGCGGTCTCGAAGTCGGCCACCTCGAAACAGATGTTTTCCGTGCAGAAGTTATCCCGCGTGCCGAAGGTTACCGGCAAGATTATCTGCCCGAGTGGGGTTGATGACAGGCCGGGAATTATCCCGTGGAAGGGTGCGGTGCTCGGCCGTAGTTCTGAATGAGGAATCTTCATCTCGTCCAAAGTCTTGGCGAACAGGATGTTGAGCATGCTACCTCCGTCGATGAGGGTTTTCTTCAGCCTGATGTTTCTGACGACCGGGTCCAGGACGAGTGGATAGCGTCTTGGGTGGGAAACCCGATCTGGGTGATCTGCGCGATTGAAGGTGATGGCCATCTCTGACCAGCACAGGTACTGGGGGGTGTCCGTCGTGGAGACTGTGTTGATGTCGCGCGCTGAAAGCTTCTGTTTGTGTTTGGACTCGTACGCGAGCGGCCCCCCGAAGATGTGGTTGAGCTCGGCTTGAGGATCTTGTAAGTCGTCAGCCGGACCCGAGTTTGGCTTGTCTTTCTCCTTGTCAGTGCTAGACGGTGAAGCCTGCTCGGAGGCAAACTTCTTGAGCATGTAGCAGTCTTTGGCCGCGTGCTTGCCCTTGGGGTGGAAGGGGCATGGCCCGCTCATGACTTTGTGGTAGTCGTTATTCCGCTGGGGCCGTGACCGAGTGCGCTCCATGTTGGCCACCTCGTTGTCCGACTTCCGTTTATGGCTGCCAGACTTGTTTTGAGATGGCTCGTTGTCAGTTTTCGCCTTTGGGTCCTTCTGTCGGGACTCCTTCTTCTCGTCGAGGGCTTCGGCGACCGCTTCAGCCGAGTCGGCGTATTTATTGGCCATGTCAAACAAAGCCCGGACAGACGGTGGTGGTTTCTGAGTGAACTTCGCGATGAATGGGGCGTCCTTTACTCCCTTGCGGAAGGTGGCGATGACAGCCTCGTCGCGGATCGTTGGGATCTTGTTGCGCTTCTCGGAAAACCTCTTGATGAAGTCTCGCAGAGACTCATTCTTCTTCTGGTGCAGCTGATAAAGATCGTGCTCTGAAGACGGTCTCTCGTAGGTCCCCTGAAAATTCATGATGAACCGCTCCCTGAATTCTCCCCAGGAACCGATCGACCGCTTCGGGAGGCCTGTCAGCCATGTCCTCGCTGAGTCGGCTAGCGCAACCGGGAGGTAGTTAGCCATGGCTTTGTTGTCCCCCCTAGCAGCTCGAACTGCTAGGGTATAGACGGTGATCCAGGACTCGGGATTTGTCGTGCCATCATACTTTTCGATCCCCGTGGGCTTAAAGCCAGTCGGCCAATGGACTTCCTGCAGTTCCCGAGTGAAAGCTGGGATCCCTTCGTCTTCATGGGGGCTCGGGCTCCGACCACGGCGGTTGAACAACTCGGGATAGAGGCCAAAGCGCTCGTTTTCGTCTTCCAGTCAGCGGCACTCATCCTCTTGTCGCTCGCGGCGCTAGGCGCTGATAGTATGGCGAAGGTCGTGCTGTATGCGCTCTCGAAGGTCTTGATTAGGCCAGCAATCACACTGGTGACGACGCCGGTTGTTGTTATTAGTATCGTCGAGTGTAGTTTGCCTGGACTCTTCGCGTTGCTGACTTGAGCCGGCCGCCCGACGCAAAGCTGATGTGGACGAGCCCGCCGCTGGAGATCTCGACCTGTTAGTCGGTATTATGGTGTCGCCCGACTGCTGTTGTTGGCAGGCAGCAGCCGTGATCATCGCCTTGATCTTGGCGATGGTTGGGGTGGCCTGGTGGTTAGGCCTGAGCTGGAGCGTGTCCAGCAAAGTTGCGGCGGCCACAACGTTTTGTTGTGGCGTGACGAAGACGTCGTGATCGCCGACTTTAGTTTGGAGAATTTGCTGCTGGGCTGCTTGCCCAGCTCTGCGCAGCCCGTCGTTGCGAGCCGCGCGATCAGCTTCCTCCTGTTGTTGCAGTCGGCGTGCCTCCTCCTGCTGCTCGTCTTGTAGTCGGCGCACTTCGGAGGGTGGTGTTGAAGCCATGAAGATCTCGCAGGGGAGGAGAAAACTAGCCAGACTAGAGTCCGAACTGGTGTTCGAACCATTATCCGACTTGGAGTCGGACTCTGAGTAATTTATCGGAGTGAGAACGACCCCAACCTCTCTAGATCCAATCTAAAACGGTGCTTGGCCGTGTCCAAACTGAACCATAGGAGATCAGGTTTGTTGCGCGGAGTGTAAATCCGCAATGTCGTCGAGTCTGTGTGGGAGATTGACGATCTCACCCCTTCTCGGCCCAACCCGGGCTGGCTCGAGGCCTAGCACAAGTTGGACGCCGAAGGAGAGAGTTGTCCCTATGCTTGGCGATGTGAAGGGCTGTCGCAGTAAGTCGTGGAAGGAGATCGCGACGTCCTGTGGGCCGACTGGCGCAATGTCGGCTAGTTCCTCGGCTGGCAAGATTGGGTCTGCCTCAGCCAAGGTGAGATTGCCGAGTTGATCGGCGACGAAGTCTAGGCTCCCAAAGGTAATTGCGTCTCCAGGGAAGAACTTGTGGCTGTTGACTCCGTTGGTTGAATCCATCGAATCTGCTGATGAAGAATTCGCCGAAGCCCCTACCTGGCGCGCCAACTGTCGATGCTTTGCACCGGCAATAAAACTATGGGGCTACTCGGCGGAGGTGAATTCGGTGGATTGCAGAGGAACACAGAAGATTTATACTGGTTCAGGCCCTCGATGAGAGGTAATACCCTACGTCTAGTTGAGGTGTTATTCCTTTGAGGTGTTTGATGATCGATGATCTTGTTGTCCCTGCCCTGAGAGGCGCCCTGCCTCCCTTTATATACTAGGGGACAGGGGTACATGATAAGGATCCCAGCCGGATACGGCCAAGGGATATCCTTCTTAGAGATAGAGACCTATCCGACTAAGACTATGCTTTCTTGTTATACAAGGTAAAGCCTGCCGGGTGCTATCTTATCTCTAATTACATGGTTCGGCCCATCCTCTATCCGAGTGGCCCATATACTGGTAATGAGGTACCCGGGGCCCATGGCCTCCACAGAGTTGTCCCTGGACTCATAGGTCTTGGAAATCACTGCAGCAAGTTGCCGAAAACAGCCACAGCGTTGAGTAAGCTGACTGGCATGGAGTCGGTCTGGTTCCCGGTCGATCGGGTCGAATCCGAGTCGGTCAGGGTGAGGTTGCTGAGTTTATCGGTAGCAAAGTCGAGGCTCCCGAAGCTGATTGTTTGCCCAGGGGAGAACTTGACGCCGTCGACTCCAGTGATTGGGTCAATCAGGCTTGACGAAGGTGATCTTGACGAAGCCCTTAAGCGCACCAACTGTCGATGTTTTGTATTGGCAATAATAATATGGGGCTACTCATGAGACCTAAACTTGATGGACTGCAAAGGAACACGAAACAATTTTATCCTGGTTTAGGCCCTCAAGGTGAGGTAATGCCCTACTTCCAGCTGTTGTGTATTGCCTTTGAGGTTTCTCTGGTGAGATTGCGAGATGTTTTCTCCTGCCCTAGGGGGCTCCTTGCCTCCCCTAATATACTGAGGAGGTAAGGTTACATGGTAGGAATCCAAGTCAGACTTGACCAAGGGATTTCCCTTCAGAAGTACAACGTAACTGGCTAGATCTATATCCTTTCCCTTGTTGTGTAAGGTAACTTGTGCCGAGTCCTATTGTATTCCTAATGTTGATGTTTTGTATTGGCAATAAATATATAGGGCTACTCGTCAGACCAAAACTCAATGGATTGCAAACACGAATGATTTATACTGGTTCAGGCCCTCGAGAAGAGGTAATACACTACGTCCAGTTGTGGTGTATTGCCTTTGAGGTTGTATGATTCTGATGTTGGTGATCCTAGTGATCCTGCCCTCAGGGGGCACACTGCCTCCCCTTATATACCAGGGGATAGGGTTACAGAGTAGGAATCCCAGTCGGACTCTGACCAAGTGATTTCCTTCTAGAAATACAATGTGCCTGACTAGGACTATATCCTTCCCTGTCGTATAGGGTTATGTATGCCGAGTCCTATTGTATCTCTAATTACAAGGTTAGGCCCACCCACTATCCGAGTGGCCCAATAGCTTCTCATGACATACCCGGGGCCTATGGCACCGACAGCAACTCCTGAGACCTTCATAGTTGAGTCACAGCTGATGCCGAGTGCTCATCCTCCACGGTGAAGAATTCCCGAGTGCCTTGGTCCCGAGTACTCTTTGTCCGAGTGCTTCTTCTTTCGAGTCCTGCTTCATGTCAGCTGGCAATGAGGCTATGAAGGGCTTCATAGAAAAATATGAATAGTATACGCCGAATAGGCACACCTATTAGGTGTAGCCCCCGACTTTGTGTTTAATTATGAAACAATTAAACACAAAGTCAAAGATCTTTAACCTTGTAGTCTTTTCCGAATAGTATACTACCTAGAAATTAGACTCTTCAGCGTCATGTCAGCTGGAAGAATTTTTGCTTAGGGCAATCGTTGGCTAAGCATGTGAGCCGAATACCACTTTTTGGATTTTAACCCAATATGTGGTTAGGTGTGCTGGAGAGATACCTACATCCCCAATTTTAATGGAGACCAGCTGTTGATCCTTATAAGGATATATCCTCAATACTTGGTAATAATCAAGATACCCGAATGTATACACCTGACTATAGGCTTAGCTTGAAGCGTATCTGATTATTTAATCGGTTCTTGTAAAATAGCACCTGCATCGCGATTTTAACATGACCAGTGGGTGACCCAATAGGGCATGCTATTTAAGAACTCATATCTTTGGCCTACTATTGAATAAGCTGGCCTAAACCGACCTACTTAGCACAGCCTTATTTCAGCGTCGGTAACCTCAATCGGTCAAAGGAATCCTTATCTGCAAGCCTTTCTGACTTATATTCTAAATGCAGCATGGTTGCTATAGATGCACGAGTGGATATATTGCAGGATCTGCTTGTCCTCCTCAGGTGTGATGCAGTGCATGAGAACTCTGGATGCGCTTTGACAATATAGGTCTTCTCTGACTATGATAAAGGTTTTGCTCCATCGCTTGATTTACTCTGCTTCGTTGTAATCGAAGGATTGGGGTCTTCCACTCTTGAATAATAATGAGCACCTCCGTAGATTCTGAGTTTGATGCTGCTCCTGAATGAAAGCTCCAGTAGTGGCTTGTTGCCATGTTTTGGCCAGATAGGTACCCGAACGCTGCGCTAGCGCAGGATTCAGCTAGCGACCCTCTTGGGGAATACCCAACCTGACAAAATTGTAGCCAAATAAGGTACCCGAACCTTGCATTAGCATAGGATTCGGCTGGTGACCCTCATGAGGTGTACCCTACCCAACAGAGTAATACCCGAACTCTAACTGGTGCCGGAGATCAGTTATTAGCCAAATAAGGTACCTGAACCTCGCATTAGCATAGGATTCGGCTGCCAACCCTCATGGGGCGTACCTTACCCAGTAGAGTGGTACCCGAGCTCCGACTGGTGTCGGAGATCGGTTATTAATCGAATAAGGTACCCGAACCTCGTATTAGCATAGGATTCAGCTGGCGACCCTCATGGGGCGTACCCTACTCAGCCAAGTGGTACCCGAGCCTCGACTGGCGCTGGAGGTCGGTTATTAGCTCACATGGAGCGTACCAAAGTAAAGGTGACATTCGAGTCCCGACTGAGGCGAGTACTCGGTCAATAGCCCTCGTGGAGCATTCCAAGTGATTCTTGAAGCGTCGCACTCCAAGTGTATCATGGAAGACTGGTCCAACCCCCGAGCATAGGAGATAGGCTCGTAGCCCTGAGTTCCTATTACGTGTATCCGGATCTGGCCCTGCATTATAAACATATCTGATGAGTAGCATCTGATGAAGAAAACAATCACTCGAAGAAAATTTATCTATTTTAAATAGATGTAAATATGTGTTCCTCCTCTTATTGATGTTAATTTCCTCGAGTAGTTGACCCTTTACGTTTAAACACTCTGCCCATCTAGTCATAGCCCCCTAGCGTCGAGAGTTGGCTCATGGCTCTTTCCCAGACACGCATTTTGGGTGACTTGAGTTTGTCTTTCATGGAGCAGAGCTTCATGGATCGGAATTTATACTACTCGAGTACTTTTGTAATCTTTAAGAGCAAAAATAGAAAATGCGTAGAATGTACACCTATTAGGTGTAAGCTGCTGCAGCACTGGCGAGGCCAAGTGAGGAATATTATACAAAGGAAAAAAATTTATCAGAAAGCAACTTAGCTGTTCGGTATTGCACAAGTTGGGAGTGGAGATGCCATCGTTGCATTTGAGCTTTTGAGCCCCCGAGCATGTCACTTATCGTTCTGATAATCTTCAGTTGTAGGAGGTCAAAGACAGTTGTGACCGACTGCCACAATGAAGTCATCCGACTTGTGTTTGCGGTTCCTGGCTTTAGCCTGGGCCGCGTCATCAGTGTCCTTCCACTCCTTCTGTCGGAGTGCCTTTTTGTCATTGAGGGCCTCAGCAACAGTGTCAGCCGAGTCGGCGTATATGTTCGCCATGTCGAAAAGAGCCTTGACAGAAACGGGAGGTTTCCGAGTGATGAGGATATCACTAGCTCAGATATGACCATAGCTACTTTATGTATTCATCAACCAAAGGTGCATGCTTTCTACGTAAGATTTACGTGTTATATATTTGAATAGTCATTACTGCACCATGAGTTTTGTGTATTCTCGTTTGCAGAGATACTTGCTTAGGTGAAGGGAAAGAGACCGAGTGCAAGGAACACATGGATGATCAAAGAAGTTGATTGGGGACCAAACCAAGACCTTACCCAAGTCTACTCCTACATTACCATGTCACTTTTGGTCCATAGAAGGCAAGAGATGAAGTTTTGCACGTTTTGGATTCGGATTCGGGCCTCCTGACAGCATCAACTTCAAACGGACCTAGCCGCTGATCCAGAAGGACTCTTGTGGAAGCCATGGGCCCTGGGTACCTCATCACAAGCATATGGGCCACTCGGACAGAGGATGGGCCGAGACTTGTAATTAGAGATATAGTAGCACCCAGCAAACTTTGTGTCGATGTTTTACACCGGCAATATAATTATGGGGCTACTCGGCGGATGGAAACTCGGTGGATTGCAAAGGAACACAAGGAGATTTTTATACTGGTTCAGGCCCTCGTTGTGAGGTAATACCCTACGTCCAGTTTGTATGTATTCCTTTGAGGAATTATGGTGGCGATTCTGATGAACCGTATGGCCGTGAGCTTATGAGTGCTCTTCTGCCCTCATGGGGTGCCCTGCCTCCCCTTATATACTGGGGGACAGGGTTACAAGGTAGGAGTCCCCATTGGATTACGACTAGGAGATCTCCCCTTAGAGATATAACGCACCCGACTAGGACTGTATACTCCTTCCTATACAAGGCGAAGTCTGCCGAATCTAGCTATATCTCTAATTACAAGGCTAGGCCCATCCTCTATCCGAGTGGCCCAAACGCTTGTCATGAGGTACCCGGGGTCCATGGCACCCACAGTAGCCCCCGAGACCTTCATAGTTGAGTCACAGCTGATGCCGAG
Organism: Oryza meyeriana var. granulata; assembly: GCA_003991445.1. Lineage (NCBI taxonomy): Eukaryota > Viridiplantae > Streptophyta > Magnoliopsida > Poales > Poaceae > Oryza > Oryza meyeriana. Next base: position 11,033 of record RYFJ01000032.1, on the reverse strand, counting down.
TGCTCATCCTCCACGGTGAAGTCTTCCCGAGTGCATTGCTCCCGAGTACTCTTTGTCTGAGTGCTGCTTCTCCCGAGTCCTGCTTCATGTCAGCTGGCAGCGAGGCTATGAAGGGCTCCATGTAGATGTAGGAATAGTGTGCGCCGAATAGGCGCACCTATTAGGTGTAGCCCCCGACTTTGTGCTTAATTGTGAAGACAATTAAACATAAAGTCAAAGATCTTTAACCTTGAAGTCTTTCCCGAGTAGATTACTACTGGTATATGAGACTCTTCGGTATCATGTCAACTGGAATATGATTTATAGTCTTGCCGAGTAGGGAACTACTCGTATGTGGGACTCTTCGACTTCATGTCAGTCGGAATGTGTGTTTATAGTCTTGCCGAGTAGGATGCTACTCGTATATGGGACTCTTCAGCGTCATGTCAGCTGGAAAGGGGGTGTTTATAGTCTTTCCCGAGTAGTATACTACTCGAAAATTAGACTCGTCGGCATCATGCCAGCCGGGATGATTATTTATAGTCTTTCCCAAGTAGTATACTACTCGAAAATTAGACTTGTCAGCTTCATGTCAGCTGGAAAAGGTGTTTATAGTCTTTCCCGAGTGGCGTCCCATTCGGAAGTTAGACTCTTCAGTTCGTCAGCTGGAAGAATGTTTAGAGTCTTTCCCGAGTAGTATACTACTCGAAAGTTAGACTCCTCCGCATCATGTCAGCGGGAATGAGAAATTTATAGTCTCTCCCGAGTAGTGCACTACTCGAAAGTTAGACTCTTCAGCGTCATATCGGCTAGAATAATGTTGCCCATGGCAACTGGTGGCCACGCATGTAGGCCGAGTACCACTTTATGAAAATAAATCCACGGCGTGGTCAGGTGTACCCGACAAAGATACCTGCATCCCCAATTTTAATGAAGACCAGCTTGTGATCCTTGTAAGGATATATCCTCGAGACCTGGTGGATAAACAGATACCCAAACATATATGTTTAGCAATAAGGCTCTCATGAAGCATATCTGTTTACCTCATCGGCTCCTATTAGTAGCACCAGCGCTATAATTTCAACTCAGCCTGCGGGCAGCCCACATTAAGCGTGCTACTGTAGAAACTCATATCTTGGTGGCCCATTACCGAATAAGCCGGCCTAAACCGACCCACCCAATGTAGGCTCTATAAAATCACCATCCCTGGCATGTCAGGATGAGTTTTTTGGTGTCGGTAACCACAATCAGCCAGAGAAATCCTTATTCGCAAGCCTTTCCGACTTACGTTCTGGATGCAACCTGGTTGCCACATAAGCCTGAGTAGGTATATTGCAGGATCTGCTTGCCCTCCTTAGGTGTGACACGGGGCATGAGAACCCCAGAATCGCTTTGACAACATAAGTCTTCTCTGACTTGGGTAAAGCCGAACAAGGTACTCGAACCTTGCATTAGCAGAGGGTTTGGCTGGTGACCCTCATGGGGTGTACCCTATCCAACAGGGTTATGGCCAAATAAGGTACCCGACCCTTGCATTAGCATAGGATTCGGCTGGCGACCCTCATGGGGCATACCTGATCTGATAGAGTTGTGACCAAATAAGGTACCCGAACCTAGCATTAGCATAGGATTCGGCTGGCGACCCTCATGGGGCATACCCTACTTAGCCGAGTAGTACCCGAGCCCCGACTAGCACCGGAGGTCAATTATATTAGCCGAATAAGATACCCGAACCTTGCATTAGCATAGAATTCGACTAGCGACCCTCATGGGGCGTACCCAACTCAGCGGAGTTGTGACCGAATAAGGTACCCGAACCTAGCGTTAGCGTAGGATTCTGCTGGCGACCCTCATAGGGCGTACCCTACCCAGCCAAGTGGTAACCAAGCTTCGACTGGTGCCGGAGGTCAGTTATTAGCCCCTATGGAGCGTAGCCGGGGAAGATGATGTCCCGACTGGCATAAGCAATTCAGTCAATAGCCCTCATGGTAGCATTCCAAGTGATTCTTGGCAGACTTGTCCAGCCACTAGCGTAGAGATAGCTCGTAGCCTAAGTTCCTGTCACACGTATCCGGAGCTGGCCCTGCACTATAAACATATCAGATGAGTAGCATCTGATGATGAAAACAATCACTCGAATAAAATGTATTTTACAATATATGTAAATATAAGTTCTTCCTCTTATTGATATTAATTTCTTCGAGTAGCTTGACCCCTTACGTTTAGTAAGCACTCTGCCCGACTAATCATAGCCCCCGAACATTGGAGTTGGCTCATGGCTCTTTCCCAGACACTCGTTTTGGGTGACTTGAGTTCGTCTTTCATGGAGCAAAGTTCACGGATCAGGATTATAGCTAACTCGAATACTTTTGCAATCATTTAAGAGAAAAAACAGAAAAAAGGCAGCTTGTTACACCTATTATGTAACGGCTGTGCATTGCGAGCCAAGTGAAGAAATATTTATTAGGAAGCGACTTAGCTTCAGTATTTGGAGTGGGATGCCATCCTGCATTTGGCATTTGAGCCCCCGAGCATGTCACTTGTTGTTCTCGATAATCTTCAGTATGTTGAAGGTCAAAGACGGTTCTGACCAGCCACAATGAAGCTGTCAATACTTGTGTTGCGATTCCCGGCTTAGTCGGGACTTCGTCGTCGTGCCTACCGCTTCTTCTGTCAGGTGCCTTTCTTGTCGTCTAGGGCCTGAGCAACAGGAGCGGCTGAGTCGGCGTACTTGTCGCCATGTTGAATAGAGCCTTGACAGAGTTGGGAGACTTCCGAGTGAATTTGTCGATGAACGAGGTGTCTTTGACTCCTTTCGAAAGGCCGGCGATGATGACCTCATCCTTGATGTTTGGATTGAAATTCTTCTTCTCAGAAAACCTCTTGATGTAAGTCACGAGAGACTCATTTTCCTTGATGCAACTGATTACAAGTCATACTCAGAAGATGGCCTCTTCGTATTTCCCTTTGAAGTTGGTGATGATAACATTCCCAGAGTTCTCCCTAGGAGCTGATTGATTGTTTCGGGAGTCCTGTTAGCCATGTCCTCGCGAGTCAGCTAGTAGCGACTGGGAGTAGTTAGCCATGGCCTTGTTGATCTTCTCCAGCTGCTCGGATGCTAGAGTGTAGAACCGTAGCCAGGATTGGATTGCCTTGCCGTCGTATTTTTTGATTCCGTAGGCATTGAAACCCGACGCCAGTCAACCTGTTGTGAGACTCCTGGGTGAAGGCTAGTACGCCTTTGTCTTCCTGAGGCTCCGACTCCGAATATAGCGGCGAAACGCACCCTGGTGGGAGGCTGAAGCCTTGTTCTCATTTCCAGTGGCGTTGCTCGTCTTCCTCTCGTTCGCGATAGGCACTAAAGCATTGATGTCCTGCTGAAGTCATGCCGTGGTTGCTCGTAAAGCCTCAGTTGTTGTTGGGGTTGCCGATGACGTTTGGGTGTGACTCCATGTGCTGCCGACTAGAGCCGCCGCTCGGCGTCACTTTGAGGTGGATGAGATTGCCCTTGGGGATGCCGACCGGTTGGTCGGTATGAGGGTATCGCCCGACTATTGGTGCTGCTGACATGCAGCAGCGGTAAGCATGGCTTTTATCCTTGTGATCGTCGAGGTGCCTGGTGATCAGGCCCGAACTGGAGTGTATACAATAGAGTTGCGGCAGCCACGATGTTCTGTTGAGGAGTAACAAAGACGTCGTGGTCACTGACTCGGGTTTGGAGGATTTGTTGCTGAACGGTTTGCCCAGCCCTACGTAGATTGTCGTTGCGGGCGTGTAGGCGTCTTGCTTCTTCCTCCTGTTGTTCTCGCAGTCGGCAGCCTCCTCCTCTTGTTTCATGTAGTCGCGTGATTCTGAGTAGGAGAAGACCTTTGGATGCCATGAAGATTTCTCGTGGCGAGAGACGAAGCTTGCCGAGCTGCTGTCCGACTTAAGAGTCAGAGTCCGACTGAGAGTCCGAAGTCAGAATAATTGAATGGGTGATTATAACTCCGACCTCCCTAATCCGATCTCGAGTGGCTCTGGGCCGTATCTGAGTCGAACTCCAGAGGATTGGGTTTGCCGCGCGTCAGATTATGTTCGAAGATATCACACGTGCCGATCCGAACGGGAGATTGACGATCTCCTCCCTTCCTTAGCCCGATCTCAGCCGGCTCGAGAACCGAGTCCGAGTCGAACACCGAAAGGAAGAGTTGTCCCAAACCGGCAAGTGGAAGATTGCCGCAGCAAGTCGATGAATGTCACTACAGCCATCGTGTGACCGACTGACGCGGAGTCGGCTGATTCCTCGCTGGTTGGATTAGGTCTACGTCGGCCCAAGGTGAAGATTGCCGAACATGTCGGCTGACGAAGTCGGAGCTTCCGAATGAGATGTATCTCTGGGGCGGGAGAATTTGCCTTGTCGACTCCTGGTTTGATCTCATCGAGCTTGTAGATGTAGATCTCACCGAAAGCCTCTACCTGGCCGCCAACTGTTGATGTTTTACCATGCGCCGCAATATGAATATGGAGCTACTCGCGTGGATGGAAACTCAGTGGATTGCAGTTAAGGAAACAGGAGAGATTTTATACTGGTTCAGCCCTCGATGTGACGGTAATACCCTACGTCCAGTTGTCGTGGTATTCCTTTGAGAGTATGGTGGTGATTCTAGTGAACCAACTCAACCTGCCCTCAGGGGGCGCCCTGCCTCTCCTTATATACTGGGGGACAAGTTACAAGGTTAGGAGTCCCAACCAGATTACGGCCAAGGATCTCCTCTTAGAGATATAACGCACCCAACTAGGACTGTGTTTTCTATCATAAAGGCAAAGTCATGCTAGGACTATATCTCTAATTACAAGCCAGGCCCATCTCTATCCGAGTGGCCCATATGCTTTCATGAGTACCCGGGGCCCATGCACCCACACAATTGTTTCGGACTAAACAGATCGGGTTCTCCGGCAGCAGGCTCATCTACATCAACACGACGCCGGGCGGCTGGCTCAAGTCAGCTACATGCAAGAGTCGCAGCAAACATCACTCGCGACACCAATAACAAACATTCGGCGACGTCACCAGTACGATCGCCGCCCAACCAAGATCTTCAAGTTCTCTACAACGCGACCTCCAACACGGACATCAACTCCCGTCGCTGCAACACGAAGAAGAAGAGCGCCGCCACTGGAGGATGAGAACGAGCGTTTTCGGTCTTCACCAACGACGGTTTAATCCGCCATGATCGGAGCCAAAGCCCTCATGAAGAAGACGAAGCGTTCCAGCTTTCACCCACGAGTGTAGGAAGTCGACTGGCCATCGGGCTTCAAGCCTACGGGGATCAAGAAATACGATGGTAAAACTAACCCCAAGTCCTGGCTCACTGTATACACCCTAGCAATTCAAGCTGTCAGAGGTGACCATAAAGCCATGGGCTAAGACCTCCCAGTCGCACTAGCTGATCGGCACCGAGGACATGGCTAACAGGCTCCCGAGCGGTCGATCGGTTCCTGGGAGAACTCAGGGAGCAGTTCATCGCTAACTTTCAGGAACCTACGAGAGGCCGTCTTCTGAACACGATCTATACAACTACACCAGAAGAAGAACGAGTTTCGTTGAATTACCAAGGTTCTCCGAGAAGCACAACAAAATCCCAATGATCAAGGACGAGGCCATCATCACCGCCTTCCATAAGGGAGTAAAGGACGCCCTGTTCATCGCATAGTTCACTCGGAAGCCACCATCCTCCGTTCGGGCTCTCTTTGACATGGCGAACAAATACGCCGACTCGGCTAAAGCGGTTGCCGAGGCCCTCGACGAGAAGAAGGAGTCCCAGCAGAAGGACTAGAAGGTGAAAGCCGACACGCAAGCCATCACAAAATAAGACTGGCAACCGCAAGCAAAAGTCGGACAACGAGGTGGCCAACATGGAGTGAACTTGGTCGCGGCCCCAACGCAATAACGACTACCAAAAAGTCATGAATGGGCCTTGCCCCTTCCACCCCAAAGGCAAGCACGCGGCCAAAGTCTGCTTCATGCTCAGGAAGTTTGCTTCCGAGCAGGCTTCATCATCTGGCGCCAACAAGGACAAAGGCAAGCCAGATCAAGGCCTGGCTGACGATTTTAGGATCCCCAGGCTGAGCTCAACCACATCTTTGGAGGGCCGTCTGCGTACGAGTCCAAGTGGAAGCAGAAGCTCACAACACGCGACGTCAACTCAATCTCTACAGTAGACACCCCCCAGTATTTGCACTGGTCAGAGACGCCCATCACGTTCACCCGCATAGATCACCCAGATCGGGTTTCACACCAGGGGGTTACCCACTCGTCCTGGACCTGTCATCAAGAACATCAAGTTGAAGAAGCCTCAAGACGGAGAGCAGCATGCTCAATATCCTCTTCGCCAAGACTCTGGATGAATGAAAGATCCCTCATTCAGATCTGCGGCGAGTACGGCGCCTTCCACGGAATAATTCCCGGCCAGTATTCACACCACTCGGCAAATCACCTTGCCAGTCACCTTCGCACGCGGGATAACTTCTGCACGGAAAACATCTACTTCGAGGTCGTCGACTTCCGAGACCCGTACCACGTGATACTCGGACAACCGGCGCTCGCCAAGTTCATGCGATACCGCACTTACATACATTTGCTTAAGATGCCTGAGGCCAGCAGGAGTCCTCTCCCTCCGCAGCGATGTCAAGCAAGCCTTCACCTGCGACAAGGAGAGTCTGCGAGTTGGGCTCAATCACAAAGCGGCGTCGGGCGCAACAGCATTCGGCAAGCCGTCACAACCGAAGTCGAGGAAGATCAAGTTCCGGCCAAAAAAGCAGCAAAGTCGGGAATTTCAGCGGACTCTGACATGAAGAAGATCCCCCTGGACCCTTCTGACCCCTCCAAGACTGCTCTAGTTGGGACCAGACTCAACCCCAAATAGGAAGACGCGCTCGTCACCTTCCTCCAGGCCAACAAAGACATCTTCACATGGAAACTGTCCCACATGCCGGGCGTACCAAGGGAAGTGAACGAGTACGCCCTCAACGTGAAGACAGACGCCAAGCCAGTCAAGCAACGGCTGTGGTGCTTCACTCAAGACCATAAAGATGCTATTCAGGAGGAGATAACCAAGCTTCTCGCAGCCAGTTCATCAAAGAGCTATCACCCGGATGGTTGGCAAACTCAGTTCTGCGTCCGGAAGAAAAAGATGGTCCGGAAAGAAAAACAGTAAATGGCGCGCATGGTGTGTCAACTACACTGATCTCAACAAGTGTGCCCAAGACCCATTTGGTTTACAAGAATAGATCAGGTGGTGGATTCAACTGCGGGGTGCGAACTTCTCAACTTTCTCGACTGCTACTCGGGATACCATCAAATCAGCCTGAAGGAGGAAGACTGCTTAAAAACATCTTTCATCACGCCGTTTGGAGCGTACTGCTACATCACTATGCCGTTCGGTTTGAAAAACGCTGGAGCAACGTATCAACGGGCAATTCAGCGGTGTCTACACACTCAGATCGGGCGCAAGTGGAGGCCTACGTCGATGACGTGGTGATCAAGATCAAGTCAAAGAAGACCTCATCGCTGACCTGAAGAAACCTTCCATTCAACCTTCGAAGATTCAAGATGAAGTTGAACCCAGAAAAGTGCGCCTTCGGTGAGCCATCTGGCAACTACTTGCTTCATCGATCTCGCATCGCCATCAAGCCAACCCGGAGAAAGTCAATGCAATTATGAACATGGTCCCCAACTAACCAGAAGAACGCTAAAGGACAGGTTTGCATGCGCTCTCAGCCGGTTTATTTCCCGACTGGCGAACGGGCATGCCCTTTTTAAGCTATTGAAGAAAGTAGGCAATTCTAATGACTCCCGAAGCCCAGCAAGCCTTCGAAGACTAAGAAATTTCTCACATCACCCCTCGTGTTAGCGTCACCCCATGCTCCAAGAACCGCTAATCCTATATCTGGCGGCAACTACTAAGGTAGTTAGCACGGTGCTGTGGTTGAGCGATCCGAACAGGGGGTCACATCCAGAAAGTTTTCCAACGCCAGTCTACTTTGCAGCGAGCCCTTGCACGACTCGAAGACGAGATAACTCGCAGGTCCAAAGCTGCATCTCTATGGCCTAGTCATCACTATCCGAAGCTGGTGCATATTTCCAAGCACATCTCTCTGGTCACATCATTCCACTCGGACGTCCTACATAACCGCGAGCCACCCGAATCGCTAAATGGGCGTCGAGTTGATGGTGTTCAAACATCACCTTTCAGCCGATGGACAGCAATCAAATCACAAGCTCTAGCCGACTCATGCCGACCCCGGACAGAAGTTCAAATGCCTACATCAACAGCGAACTACAGTACTGACAATGTACTTCGACGGGTTCTCTACAGTATCGAGCGGCGCCGGGGCTGGCATCGTAACTGACGGTCCCCCACAGGCGAAAAAACTCAACGTTTTACAAATCCACTTCTCGCTTCTCACAACATTCGCCGAGTACGAGGCACTTATCCATGGGCTTCGCATTGCTATATCACTCGCATACATCGACTGGTTGTGTGCGGATTCTCAACTCGTGGTGAACCAAATCATGAAGGACTGACATATCTCGATGATACCATGACGCATACTGTAGGAGGCCGCAAGTTTAGAAAACAAGTTCGATGGCTAGAGAATAACACACATCTTACGACAATACAATGACGCTGCAGACGAATTAGCAAATATGGAATCCAAGCAGAAGCAGTCCCGACAGGATCTTCGTCGAGCAACTTATGGTGAGCCATCGTCAAGAAGAAACCAGTGCCAGAGCAGTCGGGAGGGAACCTACCCCGCTACAAATGAGTGCTGCACATATGTCAAATGGCGGACTCTTGTTCTCAAATTCCTCCTGGACGATAAACTCCCAAGAAGATCGCAGTGAAGCCAACAAATCAAACGTCGAAGCAAGGTTTCTTAGTCGTCGAGAAGACCTGTACCAAAAAGTGCATTCGGTCCTCATGCACTGCAATCACCACCAAGGAGGGCAAAGCAATTTCGTGCACTCGATCCACTCGGCATATGTGGGAAACCATGCCGCATCATAGGACGTTAGTCGGAAAGGCTTACCGGCAGGGATTTTCTGGCCAACTGCAGTAACAGACGCCAAAGACATTGTTGGCACATGCGAGGTGCCAGTTCTACGCAAGACAAACCAATCTTCTGACCCAAAGAACTCGAACAATCCCAATCTCTTTGGCCTTATGCAGTATGGGGGCTTGACATGTCGGCCTTTCAAGAAGCCCAAGGGTTCACACCACTTGTTCGTCACAGTGGACAAATTCACCAATGGATTGAGGCTAAACCTATTGCTACCATAAACAGCGGCGAGCAAAACTTTCTAATTTATACCGATCGACCTCCCAAGCGATCACAACTGGACCAATGGTACTCAGTTCAAATGGTCGACGCTGTTTCAAGATTTTCATTATGACTCATGCAAATCAAAGATCTGCTAATAGCATCATGTGCCAACCTCGAGTGCACCCAGAAGGGCTTAACGAGCCAGAGAGTATGTCTTAACAAAGTATCAATCCAAAAGAATTCGACCGTACTACACACCATACCGACCGTTCGTACAAAGAACATGACCCATCAATCTCTGTCTCTCAGAACAGGATTTAGATCAAGGGCAAAGAGCAATCCCACTTTCTTTTCTGGTCCATATCGTCCAAGCACTTAAATACAACGCAGTTAGTTCGCTCTCCAGCACAAGATTAATAACGAGCTATACTCAGAAGACATCTACAAAACAACCCGAATTGGGAAATCGATACACTAGAATCAGTTGAAGATGGAGAACCTTTCGAACAATCACCATCCGCAAAATATCTCAAACTACGTCAGCATCACAACGTCCAATATCCACGTAACTAAGACGCACTCCTTATGTAATTAGCGTCGAAATACGTAAAACTGAAGAACAAAAAAACTATACACCTCACACAAGACAGGCATGAACAAATCCCACTATCTGGAGCCCTCAATATCACCAGATTCGTTTCATAGCGTTACCACCCCAAACCATACGCTACAAAAACTTTAATACAACCGTGCCCTCACATCAGAACTCACGGAACATAGAACTGCTACATTCCTTTCTATACCTGATTTTATACTTTCCCATGTGTACAGTTATTTAATCTCCTGGACTCCACCTACTGCCCCTTGTTGTCAACGAGTAGTGCTAGTCAGGGGCCTGCATGTATTATATGTAGCTTTCTCAATAATATACAGCCTATTACTTTAAACTAAAAAGCTTCTGACGTAACGACTTCCATCCCCCTTGTCTACCGCCGAAGATACAGCTTCTCGGAACGTTTTTACTAACCTATAGATTAAACTCGGATGCGGCTTAATGGATCGATTAAAGCTAAATGACAACAGAAATAATGTCTAAGCTTATTGACATTAGCACATTAGACCTTTACCACATGTCTTTACAAAAATCACAAAACACCCGACGACCTGAGTATACTTATTTACATACCTAGGTCCGGGTATAGACTCTGCAGCGGCCTCGCTTCCTATCAGCCTCCAACACTCCCAGGAGTGTCTTCCTTGGCAATACCCTCGCCACCAATGCTATCACTCATATACAACATTTGCCCCATTGGGTAGAATTCACACCCCTGTCCTCTGCCCGAGTTTGGAGGTTCCATGGCCCGGGACACATCTATGACAAGGCATAATGCCACTCGATTAAGGTGACCTTAGTACGTAAATTGTCGTCATTAGAATATAGCTATATTCTGGCAGACTTGCACTTGTATAAAGACTAAAGGAATATAACAAGTCCTAAGTCTGGATTACAGATGATAATAATCTCTAAGGTCGAAGTATCTCTAAGTCGTAAATTCCGATGGGACTCACCATAACCTATACATATACCCACCATGTCCATAACATCACACTAAGTATAATACAGGAAAGTCGGGCTAGACGGCTCACCAATCGAAACAGCAGGGCACACAATCTTCAGTAACTAGCCACACTGTAGTATCCTCCAAATTAAATAAGTACCAACTGACTAGTATACCCACATTGAG